>CAJFCP010025949.1:170024-255261 GCA_904066005.1 Synergus itoensis | reverse complement strand
ACAATATCTTGCGCAAGCAAAATTTTTGCAGAGGTATGATATCACCTTAAATATACATATGTAAACATAAGTAAAAAACTTCGAGTGACGCATCACTGCACAACCCTGCTTAAGGCCTGAGCACAATCATGTACTTGTCCTGTGTCCTTGTCCTAAGCGCGTTTAGGATATAGGTTTTATTGTGCGTTACCGTATACTAACCTATCTCATAAGTTCGTAACCTATGTCCCAATCCTGATCCGACATTTATAATTAATCCAACATTTATAATTAAAGCAACTCATAATACCCTTAAAAAAATCGTCACCAGCCGCCCGCAATAACACAGCCCCGACCACCATCAAAAGTCAAAACGAAAAACGATTTTGTAGAAGAACTTATAGGTTATGTGCTCCTTGTTACAAAATTTTGCATTCGAGTTAGGATTATTCCAGTAGACAAAGATGACGCTACGATGGAAAAGGACAGAACGATCTTTAGGACAAGGACATGGGACAAGTACATGATTGTGCTCAGGCCTTTAGGGTTGTAAAATTTCATGAAACTTTGGTCAAATGAAAAGTTTCATGAAACTTTGGGGGTCTCGTGAAACATTTCAATGTTTCAAAGATAGCGGCGGGAAAATTCAAAATAAGCACCAAATGCCTTCCTTGAGGCATTTCTAAGTGTTTATATAACAATTTAACAGTTTTCTTCAACGCATTCACAAATATCATAGTTTTACCCACGAAGGAATAATAAGGAGACCAAACTGCCAGTGGGAAGCCTCTCGAATCGGGAAATAGAAATTCGACCGTAAGTGCCAGACTTATTTACAGGAATTCGAGAATCTTCTGCGCATGTGCGCAGTTGACACTCTTCCTATTCATGGGAAAGGTGTGCGAGTGAGAAAGTTTGTCAAATTGATGTAAGTTAGAGAGGTTATGTTCGTTTGTTGCTATTATATGAACGATAAACGAAATAAATATATAAATAGTATTTTCAGTACTTGTTTGAAAAATGTGTGAACAAATTTTGAGGAGGAAAAGTATAGGTAAGTACCTTTTAAATTTGTAATATGATAAAGAAATCATGGAAGTAACATAACTTGATTGAAAAGTTTAAAGTTTTTCGGAGTCTCTTAACACTGAAGTCCATCACAAAATCACATCAATTAGACACCTTAATCACCTTATTTGCTTTAAACACCAAATTTACTTCCGATTGAAAAAATTTTGCCACCTGCACGCACTAAAACAAACGAACATAACCTCTCTAACTTACATCAATTTGACAAACTTTCTCACTCGCACACCTTTCCCATGAATAGGAAGAGTGTCAACTGCGCACATGCGCAGAAGATTATCGAATTCCTGTGAATAAGTCAGGCACTTACGGTCGAATTTCTATTTCCCAGTGGCGCCACGGAGTTCGGTCTCCTTATTATTCCTTCGTGGTTTTACCAAGTTTTACTAAAGAAATACTAAATAATATTCCAAAACAAGTTAAATTTGCGGGACCGTCGAGCCTAACCTCTATTTCCGCGCATGCGCAATTAGAAGTTCACCTCCTTTCCCCCCAAAGTTTCATGAAACAATGAAACTTTGACAGTGAAACATTTGAAAGTTTCAAGTGAAAGTTTCAATGTTTCAATGAAACGTTTCATTGCTCACAACCCTAGCCACTGGTAATTTTGCTTGCGTAGAGATCAAAATGCAATTGGTTGTTGACTAGTTCTAAACGCCATTTTGAATTGGTAAACATTTCTATTGGTCGAATCTGTGAATGAATCATGATTATGAATGAAAAAAAAGAAACAAACAGGGCTGGGTAGGTAGTACGTTAGTGTGTCACGCTGAGTTGTGACGTTTTGACTTTTATGTCAATTTATATACCATAATTTATAGAGAAACGCTAAAAAGTTTCGTTTTATTTGGTCTAGAATTTTATACATGTATCCAATCCACTTAACGACTTAACATTCACAAAAATTGAACAATATATGTATGTTGTAATCACGTCGATGAGAAGTTTCTACCGTTTCTACAGAGAATTCTGGTGTGTTGGCGGCGACTTGAGGAGTGTGTAACTTGGTTTGGTTTTATAAACTCGATTTGTGTCGTGGGTTACCTTTTATGGTGGCCCATACAGCAAAAAACAAAAGTTTGTTAAGTTTGGTTAAGTTGTGATGCTGCAAAGTTAAAGTGCTTTTAATTTAAGAAAGAAGTAAGTCACAGGAAACGTTTTTTAATATCGTATTTCACAACTTGCTTTCTCAGTAATGTTATATTGTAAATATAAACATGACGACACTGTTGAGTCGACAAATCTGTATCTTAAGATCCAAAATTTTAGCCTTAAATTTATTCTTAATAATACTGGCTGAAAAAATGATCTGTACAAAATTGTAAGCTTTGCTCCATTTGTATCTTTGTAAACATGCTTTGGATTCGGAGCAAGAAGCATTAAGCAATGTATCAATAGATCAAGCGTGGGAGATCTGGTTTCGACCGTAGCCGCACCTCATATATGACTTTTGATGGCTTTAACAGAGTTTTAACTGAAGCTAAATTCTTCAAAGTGCACATTTTAAAAAACAAAATTAAAAACTTAATTGTTTTCTTCAATAGTTTAACACTATATATTTTTAACTATGTATTTGAATATTTCACGAATGAATATATTTATCTATTGGTCTTTAATTAAAATTTGTTATTTTAATGTAATTATTCTAGTTAATGACTTTTAAAATAATTTATTGTACTTTAAAATATTATTTGAAGCTTGTATTTCATTTTTATATTGTTTTAGTTTTATTAAAATGTTACACCCATGTGTTGATAGGTTGAGAAAATTCAGTGTTTAAGCTGAGTTCTAAAGAGATTCAAAGATACATTTTTATATTACTTTATGCAAAAGTATTTCTACTAAATATGTGAACTGACATAACATAATGCACATGACTCAAGAATGTGATTGGATTAACCAAGAAAATCTGAGTCAGTGTTTAATAATAGAAACAGTTTCATACTCTTGCAAGTATAACTGAAGTCTGTTTCAGATCATTTTTTTATCACCATAAGTAAAATTATTTAAATACTCTAAATTAAATTTGGAGCAATAATTGGCGTCTAATCATAACCCTTCGATAAAAAGATCAGGGATACACAAATTTCTATTCATTTTTTTATTAACTACAATTTTATTTTGAATTGCAGAGATGTTTCTTAACTTCAGTTTGAAATTTGTAACACTTGTAGTGTTTTGGATGGGATATGTGCAAGCAAATTCACAATCAGGAACAAATAATTGCATCAGCAAACAAACATGTCATGAATGCATTCAGACAGAGTTTTGTGCTTGGTGTAAGAAACCCGTAAGTTGATATATTATTTAATGCAAATTCGTAAAAGCCTATTGTGTTTCTATATTACTTTTAAAATTTACCGGAAATACATTATTATTAACTTTTTCAGGATTATACGGAACGTCGGTGTTTCTTTGCAGCAGGCGTAGATATAAATAAGATTTGTAAAGAAGAAGATGCAGTTTTTCCACCAAATATCTTTAGCATAGTGCAAAACCGAAATTTAAGCTCTGAAATGCAGTCCGAATCAACATGGTCTCAAAGCACCATCTCCGGTCATACAAGCGGTGATGGAAAGCAAGAAGCCGTTCAAATAGCACCTCAAGAAGTAAACATAAAAGTGAGAATAAGTAAGTAAATCATGGTATCTTTCTTTAATCGCATAATCAAAATATTATTTTTTGTCCTATTCATGTACAACATTAAATTTCCTTTCTTAGATCAACCTCAGAGAGTACGATTCTCATTTTCTCAAGCTGAGGATTATCCAGTCGATCTTTACTATCTTATGGATCTCAGTAAATCAATGGAAGATGATAAGAAAAAACTTTCCGATTTGGGGGATCTGCTTGTTAAAGAAATGAGTAGTCTTACAAGTAAATTTAGGTTGGGTTTTGGTAGCTTTGTTGATAAAGTTGTGATGCCTTACGTAAGCGTCGTGCCCCAGATGTAAGTATTCATAAGAATTTTCTGAGGACAAATTAAAAATGAGATTGTATTGAATAAGACTGTATTTCTTTATCGTTATTTTTCAGGCTTCTTCAACCATGTAAAGCGTGCGCTGCTCCATATGGTTACAAACATATTATGCCCCTTTCACAAGATACCAGTCTTTTTGCGGTTAGTAAGCTTTAATATTCATCTCTTGATTGATATTTCATTTACGTATCCTAAATATTGATATTATGTTCAATGTTCATATATACTTGTTTAGGATCTGGTTCGAAATGCATCTGTTTCGGGAAATTTGGATGCACCAGAAGGAGGTTTCGATGCTATTATGCAAGCAATAGTTTGCAAAGATGAAATTGGTTGGCGTGACAAAGCTCGTAGATTATTGGTATTTTCAACTGATGCCAGTTTCCATTATGCTGGTGACGGAAAACTTGGTGGGATTGTAAAACCTAATGATGGCATGTGTCATTTGGATTCTACTGGACTGTATACACATTCATCATTGCAAGATTATCCAAGCATCTCCCAAATCAATCAAAAGGTCAAGCAAAATGCGATTAATATTATATGGGCGGTTACTCAAGGAGAAATGAGTATTTATTCACGACTTTGCTCACATATCGAAGGATCTTCTGCTGGAGAACTATCAAATGATTCTAGTAATATCGTAGAATTGATTAAAAACCAATACAATCAAATTCGAAGCACAGTGGAAATCAGAGATACAGTTAGTAGTGATGCTGTAAAAATTAAATATTTGTCTCAATGCCTTAACACTAATAAAAATGGACAACTAGTAGAAACTACGAAATGCGATAAGTTGAAAAAGGGAGATAAAGTGGAGTTTATAGCCGATATTACTGCCACTCATTGTCCAACCAATAGATCAGAATGGAATCAAACATTTACAATCTATCCAGTAAGTATATTCATAAGTCAAAAATTAAGTCAGTACTTTCTAGTTAATTAACATATATTAAAATAAAATAATGATGCAATTTTAGGTAGGTATTAATGAAACTCTAAAGATAAACCTGGAAATGATTTGCGAATGTGACTGCGAACGTCAAGAGGATTCAACATACCAAACAAATTCGCCACACTGCAATAACAATGGGACGTATAAATGTGGCGTTTGTGACTGCAATCCCGGTAGCTTTGGAAAAAAATGCGAATGTAACAATACCGCGAATGACCACAACAAAAATTTTCAAAATTGTAGACCCGACAATACATCTTTGCTCGATTGTTCGGGTAGAGGAGAATGTTCCTGTGGTACATGTGAATGTTATCCTACACCTATGGGTGAAAATTTGGTAAGTGGAATCTGTAAGAAATTAGTGAAGAAAATAATTTTTATTGTATCACTTTTTTGAGCTTTAAAACTTAACACGATTTTTATTTAGAAAATATGGGGTGATTATTGCGAATGCGATAATTTCTCATGTGATCGCCGTGATAATAAATATTGTTCCGGTCATGGAAAATGCGGATGCAAGGGAATCTGTGAGTGTGAAGACGGCTGGACGGGCAAGGCCTGCGAATGTAAATCAACGAATGACACATGCATACAACCAGGAACCGACATTTCATGTTCAGGAAAAGTAAGTTAAATATTATTTAAGGGCGTTGGACCCAAGTGTTAAGTTCAAAATTCCATTCTCCATTTTACTCAACGATAATTATAGATAAAAATTTGTTCGCTCTGTAGCACTAATCTTTTTAAAAATATAAGACTGCATACAGAGCGAAAAAATATTTAGTTTCGATACTTTTTCCATAAAACAAAGAATTCAAAATCTAACTTTAAAATTCATTAAATTCTCGCTCTGTGTGCATAATTCTAGTTAAAAATTAATTAATTCTACAGAGGGAAGTAATTACAATTTTAATATTTGTTAAGTAGAATGAAGAAATCGAATTTTTAGATTAGAACCATTAGAACTTGGCTCCAATACCCTTAAATGTTAAAAAATATTAAGTAAATAAAAAATAAATAAATAAAAAATAAATAATATAATACAATGTAATAAATATTTATCCAACAATTGTTATCTAAATTTTATTATAATATTTTTAGGGAACTTGTAAATGTGGACAATGTGAATGTAGCACAGACAGTGGGGTTCGATATTCAGGAAAGTATTGTCAAAAATGTGCAACATGTAAGGATCGGTGTGAGGAATTAACACCTTGTGTAATGTGTCAAATACACAAAATTGGTAATCTAACAGAAGAAGAATGTAAGGCGAACTGCACAGAAATTGAAGTAGAACGTGTTGAAACAATTGACAGGACTTTAGTTATGGAAGATGAAATTGTTTGCAAGTACAAAGGCGAAGATGACTGTAACTATCTTTTCATGTACTTTTACAATGGAACGAAGCTGGTAATTCAAGCTCAAAATGAACCTGAATGCCCTCCCGAGATTTACTTGCTAGGCATAGTTATGGCTGTTATCGCAGGAGTCGTACTCATGGGACTTACAATTTTATTTATATGGAAATTGTTAACAACCATTCATGACAGAAGAGAGGTTGCCAAATTTGATAAAGAAAGAATGATGTCTAAATGGGATACGGTAATTAAATTTATTATTTTATGTTTATCAAGAATACAAAAATCGTGATATTCGTTTAATTTTCATATTTTTCTAATTTTAGGGCGAGAATCCAATTTACAAACAAGCTACCTCAACATTTACGAATCCCACTTACGGTGGAAAACGTTAGAACGTTTTTAAATAAGTTACTTTGTAACTTGAACGTGGCTTATGGAAAGTTTTCAGCATTGATTTTTAAGTCATAATTAAGGAAGGAGAAACTGTATTCGACTCATTGGTGCTCATTTAATAGTTATCTTACTTCTTAAGGGATCATTTGAGTATTACCTAAGCGTAACACTTGAATGGCTCCTGAGTGGTTCGAAATTCTACTGACATGTTTAGTTTTTTAGAAGTTGATGTTTATATTAACTAATTTATTTTTTAACCGACGGATATAAAAAGTCTGCATTTTTTATCTTATTCTTACAATGAAATATAATCTTAACAACAGTTAAAATCATTAAGGATGAGCATTTTTAACATTAAATCATGAGGTATAGAGTCATAATCTATTTGTGCGTTAAGTGAGACTGAATCATTCCAAAGGATAATGCGCATTGAATGGTCGAACCTTTCAGTTTATCTTTTGTCAGTGCAAACTGAAATTTCAATGCTAATTCTAATCTTTAATTCTAAGTCGCGTGCAAATAGACACAGTGAGGTGAAGTGCCCAGAAATGAAGGGTAAATATTTTCATTTTTTCGAAAAAAAAAAAAAATTAGAAAAGTGTTTATAGTTTATTTTCAGGCATTCTTAGATAAGTTGTCGTGCAAGCATGCGAGTTTGCGGGCATCTTTAGGGCTTTAATATATTTAAAAAGCAATACTGCCATAATACTTAGACTTATCGAGTGTCTTTAACATGCGTATAATAAGTAAAGAGTCCTTTTACTGATTCTACTTTTTAGATTGAAATTAGATATCAGTAGTTCTGTCGCTAGAATCACAGAAAGGAACAGAGTTCGGTAAAAGAATACGAAGTGCGTCTTAATAAATTCTATATCCATCTTTGTAGAAGCGCATATTTACTAAAAATACATTTTACTAGCCATATACGTATTGATAGTAACGTGGCGAGAGATCAAATAGTGAAAATTTCATTATTAAAGTGCCTTTCACATTATTGAGATATATTCGTTAATTTTAAATATTCAAAAGAAATCGCCACAAAATTCTTCATAAATAATCATATCTATGTTACACGTATTTTCCAGAAGAATTCGATTTTCTCCGTACTGCTTCCGTATGCCAAATTTATCAAAGAAATCTTCCACAGTTATAGAGTTGCGAGAATCGAATCTATTATTAAATGAGTCATCAAAAGAAAATTTGATCTAAGTCATGTTTGCATGCAGAGAAAAAGATTTAATCTCGTTTATCCATTCTAAATTGAAATTAGTTCTTATAATATCAAAAAGTAGCTCTCAGAAATGTATTAATTAGATATTTCATTTGACTGGAACAAATTTTTTTTTTAATAACTCAAATCTTAATGAATATTTAAATAGATTTGTAATATACATATACATACACAAATAGATATATGTATACATTCATATATATATATATATATTCTAGAGACGTTTACAAATAAGAATTATCCTTTATATTTATGCGTACGATGCACGCAAAAGTACTTACCCAATAATTACACAACACAAGAAAACAAACATTTTATAGTAAAAATTAAATTTCAACGCAATACGATTTTTAACGCAATTTATCAAAAGAGTTGTATACTTATTGGGTGTATGTTTTTCACAGATTTTTTTTTAACTATTGCCAAAAAGAAAAATTGTAAAATTACTTTGCTTAGATTTTTGGAAAATTGTTGAATGTGTATACTTATGTTAACATTTTTAGTGATTTACTACTGTCGTTTGTGAAAAGAAAGACAGTAAATATGTTTTTATAAATTTGACCTAACGAGATTTCAGAACAGTATATTTAGGTATAAGTTCATATGACGCCTCGAATATTACTTCATATTTTAAATTTTACTATCATTAATATACTATCGAAAATCAATTAATTTACATTGTGAATACATAATTATAAAAGGAAAAAGTCGACGTATCTATCCTGAAATAATCCTTCGTTTTTATATTATTTTTCATTTAATGATTGTGTTAGACTGGCTTATCTGTACTTCTTGTAACAGTCATCGTTAGGTATCAGACAATTTCATTAATGTACATTATGCACAATTTTCATGAACGTTTTTTTTTTGAACGTTTGATCAATCTCACAGATGGTGTGATATTACTTTTTATATTTAATTTGATTCGTACAGAATAAGATAGTACATTTCGCGATTAATCTAACAATATCATTTATTTATCTCGTTTCTTTTTAACGTTATACTTTAGTGAATTTTATATAATATGCAATGAACAAGATGCTTTTATTGTATGATATATGTGGTCTAAATATGTTAGAATCAGAGGTCTGTGACCATTTACAATAAAGGCGTAATATGAATGAAACCAAGTTTTTTTTAAAATCCAAATTCCATATTAAGGGTGTTCGAGCCAAGTTCTAATCAAAAAATTCGATTTCTTCATTTTACTCAACAAATATTAAATTTGGAATTTTTTCCCTCTGTAGAATTAATCAATTTTTAACTAGAATTATGCGTACAGAGCGAGAAAATATCTAGTTCAAATATTTTTTAAATAAAATGAAAATATTGAATTTTAAAGTAAGATTTTGAATTCCTCGTTTTATGCAAAAAGTATCGAAATTAAATATTTTTTCGCTCTGTATGCAGTCTTATATTTGAAAAAAGATTAGCGCTACAGAGCGAAAAAATATTTATCTATAATTTGCGTTGAGTAAATTGGAGAATGGAATTTTGAGCTTAAAACTTGGGTCCAATGCCCTTAACATATCTCACTAAATCCAAATTTAACAATCAACATATTGAATCATTTACTGTTTACTTATTACTTTGAACATAGGTGACTCAAGGTAAATATCGAGGCCGAGAGAAAGTGAATAAGGCTAAAACTTCGGTAAGTTTAAAAACAACCAGTGGCCTAGTGCCTATAATCCTTGAAAATTAAATTATAATAACTTGATAGCGTCATGCGTTCATTTTTAAAGAAAAATGAAAAGGAGTTTTATTTGAACTTTATGAATAAAGATTTACTTATTTCAAGATTTTTTGCATACGTAAGTATTACTTTTGCTGCTGAATGGAGTTATTTAGAAAGATCCAGTAATAACAACGTGTTTCAAGGAGAAACACCATTGAACTGCATTGAACTTTTAAATTCTCCCCTTCACTATTTTTATAGTAAAGACTGAGCAAGACCTGCTTCTCGTATCCCTTTTTGACAGCTCTGAAATACATATATATTCAGTTAAATATCAGTTAATTAAGTTAAATTAATTATTGCACATAAATCAGTATTTTTAATTAATGAGTAGAAGGAAGTCTCTCCTAAATTGCTCCAACCCTTCACTAAACAGGTGTGGATCCAGAAAGGGAGTGTGTGCCCGAATGAGAAAAATCTCTTGAATTCTCTTAAAATTTCTGGAAATTCCATGATAAAATTTAAAATCCCTTAAAATCCTTAAAAACTATCAAAAACATTTCGAAATTCTACGACAAGATTTAAAATACCAGAAACCTTTTTACATCTCTTACAATTTCACGAAAACCTTCGAAATCGATTAAAATTCATAAAAATCTCTTAAAATTTTCAGAAACTTCTTGAAGTTTTTTTAAGAAGAAAACCAAAATAATCACGCGCGTGTTGGTTTCCTAGTTTATACAATAAAAAACTATACTCTGTCTGGATTCCCTCCAGAAAAATTTTGTTGCGTCGGCCCTGGCCGCCCTGGCTGTTGTTTTATATAGAAAATAGAATTTGTCTAATAGGAAGTAAAGATTAGATTAGAAGGTAAAATATTTGTGTATGGTCCCCTTGAAACTCGAATAACTTATAACAAGGCTATAAAGGCTGGCTATACAGTGAGACATATGATCCAAAATATAGTGAGACGTAAAATGACGCAAAGCAACAGAAGATAGAGGGGAGGACGATAATATACATAGAAATATAGTAGTGTGAGAACCACATGGTTCCCAACTAATTCCCAATTCTCCAATCTCATTCGAGACCTGAAAATACCGCAATTTTCGCGCAAGTCGTAGATCGTAGAAGATTAAAACGCAGTTTACTTATAAGTTTACTTGTGTTATTCTGTAAATCACGTCACGTGTTGTGGATAGTTGAGGAAAACATGCGATTTTACGTCAGTAGTGTTGAACGTCGACGAGACAATCACAAATGAAAAGGGTAACACTATATTAGGAAGAAAAGTGCGTCGTATTTGCTGTAAGTTATTACGATAACGCAAAAAGTGAATCAGCGTGTAGCGAGAAAACTAGGTCTCTCATTTTTGATATCACACAGTCACAACACACAATATAGGACAGCATTTTTGTTAGTGAATCAAAATATTTAGTTTCAATGACGACGAGGGTGGTAATGTGGTATATATTATAGATATATAGACTGTATATATATATATATATATACATATATAGATTGTACGAAGTAAGGTGTGCAGTTTTCTTCCAAGAAGAGACAGTGTATAATAAACAATATATGAGTTCGTTATACTCGTTATACTAAACGCAATACGTATCGAGTCGAGGTTTGAAAATCTCGCGTTGTCACGCGCTAAAAATAATCCTGTGGTGTGCGTTTTCGGAATAAGTGCATCATGCCAAAGGAAAACGAGGTTTAGGTCATTATAGTGGAAGAAAAGACTCCCGCCTGGAATATCATGGAGAGGTTGTCATCGAGGATGGCGTATTACTTTCGCTGGATGCAAAGTGATCGTCGTCACTCATCAACTTGCAAAGATTGCGACAATGATTGCGATCACTCTGCTACGAGGATCGTAGATGAGCATTGTCAAATTTGCAACAACAATACTGAATCTATGAAACGGATTTTCGGGATTCTTGAAAGTATTCTATTGTGGGAGAACTCGGTCAACAGTATTTCCGTAGTGATCGTATTTAACATTTTGTTTTGGTAAGTCTATTGTTAATAGGTTGTCAATTATTCCATTTCAATACTATGTTGCAAATGCATTTATTGCGACATCATCGTACTTTTACGTTCATCCATGAGTTATAGCTAGGTATATACATGAACATCTGGTTCAACTTGTTTTCAAAATGTGGGTAACGAATTTCATAATTATGTCGTTACCCATTTCTTATAAATAAAATGTCAAAACGATGCGTTTTAATAACAGTAAATATATATATATATATATATGTATATAAATATTACTTAGAATACAAATTTAGTTATTTTAATATTTTCACTGCTAATATAACATTACGTCAATATTTTTTTACAGGGGCATCGTAGTACTAGAGATCCGTGGCTTTGCAGCAGCCAGCAGTGCTGCTCTGGTCATCGTACTCTGTTACAGTACCGTCGAAAGCCAAGCTCAAAAAGAAAAAGGACAAGTTTCGAAAGTGTAAGCAATAAAATCCACGACTATGAATTATAAACTTCAGTGGTCAAAAAACACACATTTTCTTTTGTATACAATATCTCTAAAAGCCGTAAATCACTCTAAGGACGTTTTTTGCAATAAAAGTTGTTTTCATTCAACCTCGTATAAATTTTTAACTTGAATAACATCCGTATATAACTACGAGAATTCTGAAGCTCTATCGATCAATTAGATAATGTATCTTAATTCAATACACTCATATATTCATAGTTGGTACAAAGTAATCTTTTAAATATATCTTATGTGGCATTCTCTTTTGAGAGGTATGCTCTTCTCTGCCAAGTGCAACAGATGTCTAAACTTTAAATACATTTTAGCTGTATAAGCTTTGAATAAATCAATGCTTTTTTTTAGAACCCAAGCGAAGGTTGAACAAATTGACAAAATAATAGCGAAAGCTAAATCAACTTGGGAAACCTTAAAACAACTGCGGAAAGATCAACCTGGAGTGGTAATAAATTTATTTTATTGATATCTGTTAAATAATAATATTTCCGTATAATTTTTATATAATTGTATTGTCATATTTCAACAGTTTTGCACTGCCGTCTGTACTCTCTCGTTGAGTCTATGGCTAATAGGACGAACTATAAATGGTGTTTTACTTGCCTACACGATATGCATGAGTATCTTGATTGGCCCTGCACTTCTTCTCCAAGTACCTTCCAGAGCACTATCAAATAAAGGTAAATAATATAAAGTTTTTGAAATTATGACAACGTAAAAATGATTACAGTAAGATTTATTATTTTCATAGAATGGGATAGTGAGATAGAAGAGTTTTTACCTTTAGTGACAGAGGACAATCTACAGGTTCTAAATCTTGCTGGAGAATCTGGAGATCATTCTCTAATTCCGGCTGCCATAGCAACGGAAGTGAAAAATGGTAAAATTTTTTTATTATTTAGACGTCTATTGATTGAACGTAAAAATATATTGTAAAAATGAATCGTGGTAAAGATTGTATGAGTATTACCAACTTAAGGGTGTTGGAGCCAAATTCTAATCTAAAAATTCGATTTCTTCATTTTACTCAACAAATATTAAATTTGAAATTTTTTCCCTTTGTAGAATTAATCAATTTTTAAATAGAATTGTGCGTACAGAGCGAAAAAATATATAATTCACATTTTTTTTAAGTAAAATGAAAATATTGAATTTTGAAATTAGATTTTGAATTCTTAATTTTATGCAAAAAGTATCGACGTTAAGTATTTTTGCGCTCTGTATGCAGTCTTATATTTGAAAAAAGATTAGCGCTACAGAGCGAAAAAATACTTATCTATAATTTTCGTTGAATAAAATGGAGAGTGGAATTTTGAGCTTAACGCTTGAGCCAACGCCCTTAAGCTGCAACAAAATTGAATTGGATCAGATTAAAATGAAGTTACTATTATTTTTTTAAATATATGTATTACTTACCTGACTATATATTTCAGTCATAAGTTGTAGCTTTATTAACTGTACGTTATCTTTTAGATCCTTTCGATCTCGTGGGACTCAAAATGCCTTCTCATGAGGATGGAAGTACTGATGGATTAGAACTGTCAGAATTGGAACTCAGTGCAGGTGAAACCGATGTTGACGGTATTAAATTCCAAAGCGGTCACTTTGAAAAAGGTTCATCGTCTGAAGATGAAGTAGAACTTCATCCAAAATTGAAATCTCTATTAAACCACCACAGCAGCGAAGATAGCGATAGTGAATTTGAAATAATTGATAGCCGTGAAATAGTCAATTTCAAAGACGTTTGATTAAATTTAGCATATATAACTTTGCAAGGTCTTTCATCGGATTCAAGAAATTTTCATGCAACCTACAAAAAGGAAACTGAAGTCAACAGTATAACGTAAAGCGAAGGAATTTAATTTTTCTTAAAGTGCAAAATATTTATATCAATTTATTGCTGTGGACATTGCTTACTCGATATTTCGAACAAACACTTAGTTTTATACTATGACGCATGATATATTAAACACGAGTTTCAAAATAACGCGTAACTTTTTCGTAAATATGCGTGCATATTACTGCAATGTCTGACGAGTTTGTTACACAAGTGTCTGTAACCAAAGTAATTTAGTAATTCTATAGGTATATATGCTACATAAATATTTTTTCATAATTATTAATTTAAATGGGATTAAAGATGTGGCATAGAAATGGCAGAAGTCGTTACTTAATTTTTTTTAGTAACCTCAGTAATTATCAATAAGCAATTCATGCTTTGAGAAATATTCTTTTATACACATAACTGCATACTTTAGAAAAAGAAAATAGAATTTTATACACCAATGTAAATTGCCTTTAAAACACCAGTATGTTGTACTCAGATATAGAGTATCAAACAATAATTTTTTAAGAATGTAAATAGTGAATGGCACTATATTGGATACAATATATTATTTTTTATTTTTTAAATTCCCATAATTTTTAAAACTCATAGTATGAAATATTAATTTAGATTTCGACGTGAAAAATATTTTACTAAAATACCTAAAAAGAATTTGAAAATCATTTTAATTACTTTTGTCAATTTTACTGAGGAAAGATTTGACCAATGTAACATTTTTAAACACATGTATGCTAAGGTTTACTCATATACAGAATTTTTAAATCTACAGTGCTAAACAATTTGTTCCTATAATTATCTAGCGTATACTAAATGCCATTCTTATGGAAATATGCTTAAAAAAGTTTTTTTTGCAGTTGGTTGCAATATTCTTCTTTGGTGACTGTATAAGGATCATATTTTAAAGAAAATATAGTTTGTGAATTTGTGTTAGACCAATAAATTAAAATTTGTAATCACTTACCACACACATAATCTGATATTGACTATATAATATTATTTAAGTTTGTGACTTTGTGTATCATATTTTCTTATAAACTTATCGAATGGTCTAGGGAAAATATAAACGTTAAAAGTATCTGAAATCGCGTCTTAAATACCAATTGCAGTTAATTTCGTATATTTGCCGCATTTCTCATTGAAACAAAAATTCCTGCTGGGAGTTATTAAACTGATAGAAACAAATTATTTATTTATATATAAATATATAAAATATACACTCTTGTTGTACAATAAGTAGTATAATCATCAGTGGAGTGTGTACATTTCTATAATAAAATAATTTCATTACTCTAGCGCTCGATTAGGAGCGTCTTTGTCCCTCCATTTTTAAAAAGACGCTCATGATTGGTAACTAGCGTAGTCAAAAATGCTGCAGTGTACCTTTCCTATTTTTCCTTTACTCACCTGTACAAATATATGATAAATACGGAAATGTAAACATACACGCATGTAGATGTATACTTATGCGAATAAAAATTATGCATTGCTGTGAAAAAATACAAGAATTCTGTTCAAAATAAATCTGGTTTTAAAATTGTCTAGCATTGTCTCCTTTTATTAAAATACCCTACATTTAAATCTGAAATATTAATTCTTACAGGAATTCCACATGAAACGAAACAAAAAAAAATGAGCAAATGAAAGGTTTTTATACGCTAGATAGAGTTAATCATGGCAATCTTTTATCTCTTCCGTATCGTGAATTTCTTCTTTTCTGTCTGTTTCTAAGTTTTCGTTTCTGTTCGTGTCATGCGAAATAAGTTGCGCGTTCTTCCTTTCTGGTAAAACTTCAAGCAAAGTTTCTTCCCAACTTTTTCCTTCTGAGATCTTCAGAAGTATTTCGAATACTAGAAAAATTAAATAGAGAATATGATCAACGAACATCCAAAAAATACATAGAATACAAACTTCGATTCTATAACCTACCATGAACGATAGATAAAACTTTTCTAGTTTTCATTTTTAAATATTTATCTATTGGCAAACGTGCATGCTTTATATTTTTACTCGTTGCCAATCTGTGACAGAGACCCTAAAGAAGATAATAGATTTGTTACTTTTTTAAAAGAGATAGACAAATTATAATTAAAAAATCCACCACACATTATCTAACTATTTAAATAACATACCTTTTGAGCGTTATGGTCAACAAGACCACCAATTACGTATACAGCCTCTTGATCCAAGGTTTCTATTAGATTATCAGACTCACTCGTTAGATAAATAATCTTCTCCTTTTCGTAAATATTTAAATAATTCTCCAAGTGGAATTTTACCTACAATTGAGTAAAATATAAAAAAAAGCTAACATCAGAAGGCGAGTAGTCTCATTTTACAACATACATCCCAGTGTTCGTAACCATTGTGTTTTTTCATCTCTTCTTGAGATTTTCCTGTAAAATTTGACAGTGAAAATTGAACAGGAGCTGCAGCCCTTCTATTTAACGTGTAACACCTCAAGATTTGTTTGATCATTTTCGCAATGTCCTTATCATTCATCAAATCGTCAAATGATAAGTCAATAGTAACATTCATTTTACAGCTACTATGGGCCATTGTACACCTTTTTAAGACCTTTCTTGACGGGCCGAGATCAATATTATTTGCTCGAGCAAAGGCTCGCTTTTCCTTAAGCTTGGTCTTTTCCTTCAACCTGCAAAGAATTAATTTTAATCAGTTACATATTTTTAAAGATGTACCTAATAAAATTTGTCATCAATAATAATTTATTAATTCATACTAGACCTTTTTTCAGATTTTCTCTCAAGCCACTTTTGTGCTTTTCTAATTTTTTTTAACTGACGTTTGCTCACATTACTTTCAGTAGTTGTAGTTGTTGTAATTTTATCTGAATCACAAACTTTTGCTTCTTCTACAATTATACCTACAATTTCATTATTATCTACCATTTTAAATTACTTGTTCAAATATGACAACCAAACAACAACGTGCTGTTTGTTATTAGAAAAAACGTGCATGCATGCATGCGTCAACGTCAATATGTCAATATGAAAAATAAAATATATCTTTGATTAAAAGGTTATGTTTGTATTATGCTGCAAACAGGAAACAGGAAACAGCTGCAAAAACATTTGACATAAGTGACAAGGACAAGGACTGCAAGGAGCAGTACAAGCAGGGTTGTGTACGTAATATACCTTAGATAAATTACATGAGGTTTTTTACGTCATTTACGTACGTATATTACACTCGAATCTCCCAATAACAACGAAATCCAGACCAGACGCTTTCCCAATAACAACGAAATTCCTTCTCTCAAATGTCAACACCAATTGCGCATGCGTATTGCGTCATACTGCAATATTTTTAAGCGTTTTAAATTGCGCGCGAATAGCAACCAATCAGATTCCGAGCGCGCAACTCATGCGCAGTGTATCCAGTGATATTTGAGGTAACTGCAGGTTGATAATGAGAAAGGAATGCGGTTGATATTGGGAAATTGTTGTTATTGGGAAGGTTGTTATTGGGAGATTCGAGTGTACGTCGAAAACACCAAATTCATATGGATTGGGGGGTTATTTACGTAAAACACGTAATTTACATAAGTAGAAAACCATGTATATACGTAAAAAACTTCGAGTGACGTGTCACTGCCCAACCCTGACACAGTGGCCCAAACTCGAGCCCCGCACTCTACTGCGCATGCGTCGCACTCGATACCTGATTGGTTGCTATTCGCGCGCAATTTGAAATGCTAAAAAATATTATACATTTCAAATTACGCGCGAATAGCAACGAATCAGATACCGAGTGCAACGCATGCGCAGTAGAGTACGGGGCACAAGTTCTCCAGTTGGGGCCACTGCCCTGACATCAAATTGATCAAACCTTAATTGCATGGATAGTGGCATTATAGGAGGCGTAACCTAAAGATAAAAACGATAAAAACTTATCGTTCACGTCAAAGTTAGGGTACGTCACTAGAAGTTAACTAGAACCAGCTGTATACGAGTTGTCAAAATTATACTCCTCAAAGGACGTGACAGCTTTTGTTATATAGTCGTCGAATTTTCCATTATAAAATATAATGGAGTCGTATGAGAGTGTGCTGCTTGTCAAGTCGGAAGTTTTTGTTTTCAAAATACCGCCAAGGGCCACAAATAGGGGTTATCGGTAAGTAAACGTTTATCATGTTTTACCCAAATATTCTCTTTATCTAAAAATTAAAAAAAAAAATATAATATATCCTTAAATTTAAAAAAAGATTTCCTTCTATTCTATTTTGCATTATTCCAATGTATACTTAATCCCATACTAGTAAAAAGTTCCACATTTTATAATCATGTTGCCACCATTATATTGTACTTGCACAATCGTATTCTTTTTTGCACTCAATATCAATACCGTTATTCTATACGAGAATAGTGTCTAGCAAACTCGTGTTTCAAGTTTTATGAACTAGTTTCACCTAATTCAATCTGCATAGTTAATAAAATTTCAAAACTATTACTATAATACATTAGGCACACATTTTTTGTTTTACAAGAAATTTGAAGAATAAGTTCTATTGTATTTGGCTTTTTTTATATTTTTTCTCTTGTATATTTATTTACAGAGCAGCGGATTGGAATTTGCAAGAACCGTCGTGGACAGGACGCATGCGATTAGTATCTCAAGGTGATGCAGTTACCTTAAAACTTGAAGACAAAATGACCGGGCAATTATTTGCAAAGTGTCCGATTGAAACATATCCGGGAATAGCAGTTGAACCTGTAACAGATTCCTCCCGTTACTTTGTTCTAAGAATCCAGGATGACAATGGCCGAACAGCATTTATTGGTGTTGGCTTCTTGGATCGATCAGATAGTTTTGATCTCAATGTAGCTCTACAGGACCACTTCAAGTGGTTGAAAAACCGGGATCAAATCGAGAAAGAAAAAGAAAAGCCAAAGCAAGAATTAGACCTTAGATTTAAGGAAGGAGAAACTATTAAAATAAACATGAAAATCACGGTAAGAAGTGGAGAATTTTATTATTATTGCAAAAGTACTTCAATACATAAACGAAAACACGTGTTAACGAGTTTTCATTTATAATTTATTTTATTTCTGTAGAAAAAGGATGGAAGTGAAGTCTCATCGAAGTCCAAACAACGAGCAAGCACAGGAATCGGCCTACCACCACCCCCAGGAGGTGTGAAAATTGCCCCACCGCCTGCAAAAACTCCGACTTCCTCCCCAGCTCACAAACCAGCACAAGGCCAGCAAAGTCAGCAACCAACTAATCCCGAATGGGGTGAATTTGCCAGCGCGTCACAACAACAATCAGCAGCTTCTGCAACGCCAACAACTAATGCAAGTTGGGTACAGTTCTAATTCATTATAAATAACGTCGGAATTGAACTTAGCTTTCGATTAGATTTCCATAATATGTATATTTGAAATAGTATAGTGTTATATAGGCATATTTAGAGAATGTTTGATAGGATCGAGTCTAAGAAATTGTTTTACATGCCGAAAGAAAAAAAAATATAGCATAATGTTTCTGTCTTTTTTCGGCAAATAAGACTATTCCTAGTACTCTTTTTTGATGAGTTCTCACTACACTAAGTTAGGTATAAGCGTACATGTGCAATCACGTATACGCTTACAAGTATCCTATCATTTTAAAAAAAGTGTGAGAATGTCTATAGAATTAAGTGCGTGAGAGTACTGATCAGTCGTTTCCTGACTTGAGAGTAATTTTTTTTTTTATCACAGAAATATTCCCTTGCAGTATAAATAAAGGAAAAGGAATATTTAAATTTACACTGTTGTTAATTGAGAGTTTCTAAAAAAAGCTCTGTGGTTAGCGTATGGCATTAATGTGCAGCGCACAGGTAATTCATTTCTGAAATATTACTATTTTTAGAAATTCAAAAGAATGTTATGTATAAAAGGAATCATTAGAATTTAACTTAATTTACTGGCCCGAAAGTCAAGAGCAGAACACACACATACATAACAGTATAGTATTTTTTTCTGGCGATATACCAGCAGTATATATATTACAGTTATTAAATTAACTCTTATAATAGATTTACTCAAAGCTAGAATAATTCAAAATTACTTATTTTTATACCAAACCAATAGAGTAGCAAGAACATTATCATTACAAATTTAATAAAAGATGGTCTAGTTGAGCAACTTGATAAATTTGAAGATAGTGATCAAAGCAAATATTAGAATGTTTCATTGTTAAATTCAACTTTTTGTAATATATATTTTGACGAAAGAATTCAGGATTTAAAGAAATTATTTACATTTATACTATTATACAAGAAACTGGTTCTATATATTTACTGTAGTTGCTTTAAATTAAAGTTGGTCCATACTCTAGAGTCTGGGTTTTCAGGCTTGTCTATGATTTCTTTTTGAATGACAAATCTGCATCTGCATATTACACATAAGCACTTCAGTATTTTTTTTTGATATATATGTATATAAAGTACATTCCGTAATCGTCAGAAAGATCAGACTCTGTTTCAATAAGCGTGTGTAATTTATTTTGAGACTCATTATTGTTCACTGTAGAATAAGCTACCAGTCTTCAAAATGCGCCAGATCAGATTGTCTGTAAATACTTAGACGCTCGATAAAGCACAAAATATTAAGAACAGATTTTGTTGAGTGTAAAATACAATAGAAGTGTTAAATTCTTCTTTTTATAAGGTGAATCTTATCTAAATCTCCATATTTAACTTTAAAACGTTCCATTTACCAGTTAGTGAATACATAAAATAATTTTAAGATTAGTTTTATACTCATGAGTTGATCATAATTTAATTTTGCAATATATTTTTAGTTCTGCTGTTGAATTTCTAGAATTTTTCTAGTATTATCGTTGGAATAATAATTAAAAAATCCACATAAGATCTTCACCATTCTTTAGTGTACACATACTTAAAATGTCACAGCAAAATATCTTTAAAACAAAAAATAGCAAAGACAACATAAAGTAAAAGTTAAAATGTGTATATGTAGATAAAAAATATATTCAAGCTTTGTTCAAAGTAAACGATTGTAAGAGTGGTGAATAGTAAACATCTAGAATTATTTTCTGATGATATTCTATACTTCGAATTATGTATCTATTTAATGGTCTAGTTTTCCATTGAAAAAATGAGTATTTAATGCATAAATATAGTAAAACTACTTGAAGGGTGACGCAAGTTGTGTGAAGTACTCCATATGATCCTATCTTCTCGGAAGCTCTATCCTGATAACTATACGTATCTCCACATTCCAGAAAAATTTGTTTAGTCAGCCCTGCTTGTACATTTTCATTTGTAATATACGATTGCGAGATTTCATTATTAATGTTAAATGTGCATTCCAAGTCAGCGTTGACGAGATCTCGTAAAGTGACCGACAGATCTTCGCTAAACGATATTTATGCAAAAGAATAATTTTTCTAATGTAAAAATAGACTCACATGTTGGCGTACTTAAGTAGGATATTCGCCTGTAGAAAAGGCCTATCGCACGTTCAATCACAATATGCATTGTTATTTGTTATTGTATTCTTTATTTTCCTGTCATTATAATAAATTGCATAATTAGCATACTTGAGAACCTTCTTGTAAATCAGATTACAAACAATAATATACAGTAGAGAATTAACTGTAAAAACAGTTCTATCACAATCACATGACTCGAATACCTCCATAACTATTTATTAACACCGCTTATTACGTGTCACATTGAGACGTAAACTACGCATAGCCATAGCACGATTAAAATGTCGCTGTGATGGACGTTGTGTTTGTTCCATGGCTAAGGATGAATCTTCTTCACACTCAACGCTACTCAATACAACTAACAGGACACCAAGAACCTAAAAAATTTATGTTTTCGTACAACTTTCATTCATAGATACTGTAAAAGAAAACTGAATCCTTTTTTTTTTGATTTTGTAAGTTACCAGAATAATTTATACGTACCAGACATACTATAATGAGCAGTGTATATACGTGTATGCTAGCTGTTGGTAGAGATTCCACTTCTTTAAGAGCTTCAACAGCATCGGAAAGATCTGGTTTTAATTCCAATGCATGTCTTAAGTGAACGGCTGCTTCTTGAAAGTGACCGTAGGCCTAGAAAATTTTAATCATAAATGTGAAAAGGGGTTGTTCAAATATTATTCATTCCCCCCCCCCCCCCCTCCCATGTAAGCAACAGTATTCTTTAAAAATAAGAAATTATCTAGACCCCTCCCTCCATAAGAAGCTGTTTACATAATGATATAGCTTCTAAAAAATAAAGTAAATGATAAACATTTACCTTAAATATCTGACCGAGCGTTAAATATTGTTCCCATGCATTTCGATCAGGTGGCTGTAACTCTAACGAACGTCTGGCTAAATACGTTGCGTCATCTAAGTATTGTAAAACCAACAACACCCTTGCCAAATTTAATAAAACTTCTGCATTATGAGGCGACACAGCCAGTGCTCTTCGAAAGCACTCGATTGATCTTTGAGCATTTCCCTTGATTCGCCAAAAATTTCCAATTTGATTGTAGAGTTGGACAGATTTAGGCTTCTACAATAAATTACATTCATGTGAGTAGATTTTTAAACTTCTTGAGTAATGAAAGAAAAATAAAGGCATTTGCATTATTAAAAAAAAATCAATTGAGTCCAGTTACACATAAGGCTGTACATACCTCTTTTTTTGCTTTTTTTAATCGCCTTTCCAAAATATCGATGTCTATATCCGTCACTTTCCCATCATTCTTTTTAAACAGTAACACAACATTTGGTTCCGGAACTAGAGGATGCTTGTTTCTATTTGCGATACCAATCAGATTGTCATAATATGTGAAATTAACAGGTTTACCGCAATCCAAAATAAGATCATCACATTGTTGACCAGTAGTACACGCAAATTGTTCTCCATTTGTTCGAGCTTCCGACGTGTTGGTTGCATCTTTCAAAGCATATGACGAAAATCGTCTGCCAAGGGGATGAAAGTTAAGACTTTCTGAACGCTGAAAGAACAGCAGGCCACACACAAATACTAACTACGGGCAAAAACAGAAAACTACATCAAGTATACACTATGAAAGCTTTAGATGAGTGATTACTGATGCGAGTTTTGAATAGTACCTGCAGCATGCACTCCACGTAAAACGATCAAGTTGTTATGTCTATTTTTTAACATGAAAAAGAATTGAAACGAAAACAAACGAGAAAATTGGCAAATATGTGCTTCTTTTCTACATTTGTGCAAATAGTGCGGAGGTGCAATTCACAAAGGTCAATTCTGCATTTTATTTTCAAAATGAAATAGTCTGTCTAGCATGCACGGACTAAATTTCGACTAATAAAAAGTGAAGAATGCTATTGAAGTTCTGAATAAGAGGGATAATTTACCGATCATGGTTTCCAGAGACGAAACCTTTACATTCAGTGCAGTAAACCTGCAGCTTTTCCTGTTTAAGCGGTGTAGATGACTTACTCCAACCTTGGCCATTTCCATGACTAGCACTACTTGTCAGAATATCTAAGATTGGATCATCTTCCACTTGAGGTACAAATTCTGTTGATTTTACAACTTTGTCGGCGTTTAGTTTCCATGACGTACGAGAATTTGAAAACTTAACTTGAACTATCAAGAAGCACAAAAAGTAACTCGCAAGACGACCTCGGTTCCACATTTTCTGTCACCACGTATCTCACACAATCGTGACACGTTACTGTGCTATTCTATTTCGATAATGCAACTTAATCTTGTAGATTGTGTAAACACTATAAACCATTCAGTGTCACCTTCCTCAAAAATCGCACAGTCATAACATTTCAAGAAGGTTTTTATTGTTTTTCACTGTTATTTACTTACATAGCCAGTAAACCTTTCTATAACTTTTGACTGTAATTTTTTACTTTTTTCTTTCCTTACTTTGTCTTTCTTTTGAGTCGAATTTGGAGTTTTCTACTCGTCTTCCATTTGAAACTTGTATATTATATGCCTTGTGACTTTGATGCACTTTCTGACTTTCTGCTACTTTCGTCGTCGTCTGCTTTTTTTTCATTAAAAAAAAATTCTCACCCATGAGTAAAAATGTCAAGACAAGAAAAATATGAGCAAAATATGACATCCACACGTAAAGTGCCGTGAATTAATGCCTTCCTTTGTAAACCCAACCCTGGTTTCCATTATGGAAAGCAGGGTTGGGTTGTCATGTTATAAAGGAAAGCATTAATGCAGCACACTGTACATACCAGAAATACGTACATACATACATACCTATATGATTAACTGCCTAGAATTAAAGGATTCTTAATAGGACCTTAATGCATCAGTTTGTTTTTTTCTTTATCAAGAAATTTATTTTTCACATTATGATATATGTTAAAAAAGAGGTGGAGAAAATTCCACCACAGCAGCTGCATTTACTTCCATAGCTTCTTGATCGACATATTCTTTTCAGAGTCCTTCTGCATAACTTTAGCTACAGCCATTTCAAAGTCCTCTTGAGTTACATGAACACGACGTTCACGAAGAGCATACATACCGGCTTCTGTACACACTCCCTGTAAAAAATGATTATGGTTAATAACGTACTTGTCACCATTGTCACATATGAATTACGTATTACTCAGTACAATAGTGACACTTACTTTAACTTCTGCTCCAGATGCGCCAGGCATTAATTCAGCTATTTTTCTCAAATTGATGCCGCGCGTTAAATTCATTTTTCTTGAATGGATTTTCAAAATGTCCAACCTAGCTTCTTCATTTGGAGGAGGAAATTCTATTTTACGATCGATACGACCTGGACGCAGCAAGGCTGGATCCAGAATATCGATACGATTTGTGGCCATAATAACTTTTATATTCTTAGTTGCTTCAAAACCGTCCAATTGATTTAAAAGTTCCAACATTGTACGTTGCACCTAAAATATTATCAAGTATTGATATTAAGTAACAGTAATATTTAAAACTTGTATGGCTGATGTGCATGTTGCAGTTTCTTACCTCGCTGTCGCCTCCAGAACCAGACTCAATACGAGAACTTCCAATGGAATCAATTTCATCCATAAAAATAATAGACGGAGCATGTTCTCTAGCCATTACGAATAACTCTCGCACCATTCGCGATCCCTCTCCAATAAACTTTTGAACTAATTCAGATCCAGATACACGAATGAAGGTGCACTCTGTATGGTGAGCCACAGCTCTTGCTAATAAAGTTTTTCCTGTACCTATAATTATATAATATATACAATATTAGGTTTTCATTATAGAACTTCTCAGTTATTAGTTTCTACATTTCTTAAAATTTTAATTAAATCTATATAATACCAGGTGGTCCATAGAGGAGTACTCCTTTTGGCTGGGCGATACCAAGTGCATCAAAAAGCTCGGGATGCTTAACCGGCAACTCAATGACTTCCTTAATTTCTTTGATTTGCTTGTCTAAACCACCAACCATTTCGTACGTCGAGTCTGGTACTTTTTCCACCATCATCAGGGACACGAGAGGATCAACCTTATTTGGCAAAATTTTGTGTAAAGTATAACTTTCATTTCGCAGGGCAACTCGAGAATTTGGAGTCACATCGTTAATGTCGATATTCTTATCCAAATCTACCACAAATTTGCCTTCAGGGTGAACTTTAACCAGGACTTTCTTCTTGTCCATCGGCTTAACAACTTCTCCAACATAAGAACCTTGTTCTTGAAGAAGCTGCAATTCCTCTCGTAACATACGTACTGTCAAATATTAAATATGAAGTTAGTACTTAGCATACTTGTGAGATAATTCTTATTCTTATTCTTATACTTATACTTATATATAATAATAATAATACTTATACTTATAATTATAATTATAATTCTTATACAATAAACAATTTACCTTTTGCATTCAGTTCATTTCGCTGCGCCTGCAATCGTCTAAGATTTTGACTTTTCTCAGCTACTACTAACTGAAGCTCTTCAATCTTTGTAATATAATACGGTTTAAAACCTTCACCCTTCGCAACTTTTTCATCTACCTCCATCTAAAATGTTAAATGTATCCACAATCATTTAAAGCACAACATACATTGCAGGATTACAGGTAACACTTGTTATAGATACAATATTTACTTCCTTCTTTCTTTTATCACAATATTTACCTTATTTATGAGCGTCATGATGAAGCCTGTGCAGACTTGTATCTTCTACCTTAATCCTATGCACTCATTTATCCTATTTTAACGATTTTAATTAATTGAATCTCAAAAATGTATCACACTCTGAAACACAAAAGATCGGAAGTGCTTGTCATCTTGAATATAAAAACATTACAGAGACGCAACCACTCTTTCAGTTCAACAGATTAAAGTGCCTTCTGGTGGATATTTGATGAAGCGAACCTGGACAGAAGATAGTTCTATCCTTTTCTATCATATTGCTCTATCTTTTTCTCACGTGACCGTAGAGAGATACAGAACTGCGCATGCGTCGCACTCGATACCTAATTGGTTGCTATTCGCGCGCAATTTGAAATGCTAAAAAATATTATGCATTTCAAATTACGCGCGAATAGTAACCAATCAGATACCGAGTGCAACGCATGCGCAGTAGAGTACGGGGCTCCAGTTGGGGCCACTGCTTTGTGCTCAATTGTACTCTTTGACTCTTTGTATACAGTTGGACTTGGTCAACGTTATGCGTTATGCTTATGCATTGTCGTTATTTGTGTTATTTTAGTGTATTTTAGCGATTGTGGTTAAAATATAAACATGGTAAAATGGTAAAGAACATAATGGGAGATTCTAGATATGAAATGGAAATAGACAATCAAAGTGAAGACGGAGAGATTAAAAAAAGTCCAAAGAAGGAAACAGAAAACTTCAGGTACGATCTAGTTAATGAGAGTATTTGGGGTTAAGTATAATTCGTATGTTGAAATGATTTTGTTGTTATATTCTGTAAAAAGCGTTCAAAACGGCACACTTTAATTCAGATATTGAAGTTATACCATACAATGCGAATACACGTCCGGCTAGACGGACGTTTTTGACAAAATTAATTCATCCGGCTGCAGTACAGTGTACACTGCCAGTAACCAGTAGCCGGACGAATTTATCTAAAATAATTTGTCCTGCTACAGCAGAGAGTGCCAATATATGGACAAATGTCTCAAAGATAATTCGTTCGGCTACAGCAGAATGTAAATGTCCGGTCGAATTTATTTAATAAAATTTGCCCGGCTATTGACATAAATAATAATTGTGACTGTATTCTGCTGATAATCTGAAAAGTGATTTGTTCGTCTAATTATTTTTATGGTGGTTCTAAATTGTTATTTTTATTTATATTACACTTAGACCACGTTCACTGAATTTCGTCACTTATTCGATTCTATTAATTCAAGCTATGCTGAAGGAAAAAAAACGAACAACAAAAAGGTGAATATTATTATCTCTACATTAATTAAAAGGCGAATTCAAAGTAAAGAAATAGAGGGAAACCTGTGAAGACAAAATGGATCGTGAATTCTAATGTAAATCTGTTTTTTTTTTTTTATTTTTCTATATAGAAATTATAAAATATTTGCATATTTTAGTGAGAATTGTGTAGCAATATTTTCAGGATTTAGTGAAGATAGTCATTTAGAAAAGTAATAAGTCTAGAGTCTAGACACTCTAGACAATAGGGAGAAGTCGGTTGGGTTTTTCCGGGGAAGGGTTAAGTAATTAGCTTGACCATAGCCGAGCTATTGTCAAATATTTATTTATAGCAGGCCCAGGAAAACCGTAATTGTCGAGTTTCTAAATGAGGTGGGTACCTAGAGGTAATAGAGGGTAATAAATCTATTAGCAATTTCTGGAATGACGTAGGCAACTTAGTAATTCCAATAAGGGGATGCGAACACCCTCAACATTTAAGGGAAGAGGTGCAAGTAAATTGTAAGACCGAAGACCTTGTATCCAATAGTTATTTTTTTACTGAATAAACTTTTACTTTTATTTGAATCCTGATAATTAGAACTACCATAAAAATAAATAGATGAACAAATCACTTTTCACTTTATCAACATAATACGGGCACAATTATTATTTATGTCAATAGTCAGACAAATTTTATTAAATAAATTCGTCCGGCCATTGAAATTTTGCTGTAGTCGGATAAATTTTTATTTAATAATTTGAGAGTAAAATAATTTCCAAATACCACCGATGCTAAAATATAATCAAAAAAGGATTTTAGGCAAGTAGTAAGTATTGCTATATTACAGAAGGCACAAAGTGTAGTCAAACATTCGAAATTAAAATTAATTGAAACGTTGATGTGATAATATTAAATTACATATCATTTACTAATACATTTTTTACTTTAACAGTTTTTCAGAAGAAGAAGGAGCCGATACAACGGATTCTCTTGATATAAAACCGCCACAAGCGGTAATAAGGCATCACAAAATAAATGCTCCCCGTAGACGTGAAAAGCACGGTGAAAGAAGGGATCGCAAAGAGGATAAAGAACGAAAGTCTCGTCATCATGATCGCGGAGATGAAAGACACAGAGATAAACACAGGCATAGAAGACACGATATGGAATCTTTAGATCGAGGAGAACGTTCTGATGGTTCAAAAAGAGAACGAGAAAGGATCGAGCGCGGGGAAAGGATCGAAGGGTATTCTAGAGATAGAGAATCTTCCAGACACGAAAGAAAAGAGAGAAATACTGGAGATCGAGTATTAGAAGATTTACGAGAAAGGTATAATATTTTTCAACACTGTATTTCTCAAATATTGCTTATATTTTCTCATATGCGCTCAAAATACTATGTAGTAATTAGGCTTATCAGTTTATTGTATGCTATAATAATTTATAAAGTGTGATTCTATCCAGATTGTTAGATAAACGACGAGAAAGGCGAGAAGATCCACGCGATATCCGGGAACCTCGACGTGACGTGCGCTTGGAAGAATCCCGTGAAATAAGGGAACCAAGGGATCGTCGTGATATACGAATGGAAGAAATTCGCGAACGTCACGAACTCCGTCCGACTGATGATGGACGTCGTGACATAAGGACGGATGAGCGTAGACATATTCGTATGGTAGAAGAACAATATTCCGAAACTGACATACTGGAACGTCCAGAAAAACGTCACAAAAGATCTCACAAACATGAGAGAATACGTGATAGGGATAGAGAAAAAGTTGAACGAGAAAATTTACATCGTGAAAAAAACATACGAGGTGTAATGGAAATTGACAATAATGAAGAACAAGATGAGATGGAGGTGGCTGAAATTCCAGTGTTCCAGTCTAAAGATCCAAAGGAAATGACAGAACAAGAACTTCGAAAAGAAAGGTAAAAATAACTCCATCTAGCTGTTGTACTTTGGAAGTGTTTAAATATTTCTATGATTAAATCCTGATAATTAACAGACATTTAATTTAGTTTTTGGGCTTATAGGCTTTTAGAAGCTGATAGAGAAATGGCTAGGAGAAAAGAGGTATCCAGGTTAGAGTTAGAGGCGAGAAGATTGAAAAGAGGAGAAAAACGGGCCTTAAGTCCTGATTTGAATCCAAATGCCTCTGTAGTTGAATTATCAGATGAAAGTCCTAGTCCGCTACATTCAGAGGATGCCAGATCTAGATCTGCAGAGTATGTTTGGAAACATTTAATTTTACTGCAGAAGAGAGGAATTGATGTTATAAAATTATGTTTATCTTTTCAGGCGCTCATCTGAGGAACACACGAGTACTCGTGAAAGATCTACAGATAGACGTTCGTCGGATTCAACGGACTCAAGTAGCGATGACGATGACGATGAAGATGAGGATGACTCGAATGATTCCAATAAAGGTTCAAACGATGATTCGAATGAAGGTTCTGATTACAACAATCCGAGTCCTTTGTCGGTGGAACGGTTAGCAAAGTCAGATCATTCTGAAGGAGGTTCCCCAGGACATGTTGATTCAAATGGTGCAGTAAAAGGTGAAGAAGCGGAAGAGAAGGTTGATGAAGTGCCTGAATTGCCTCCATATTTACCAGCCATCCAAGGTAATGTTATTGAATTAAATATCCACTGTTCTAATCCTAGACTATTTTTTATATATAAAGGTTTCATACGATTTATATTTTTAAAATCATATATTTATATTTAAAAATTAAAATCTATTTTTTAAATTATTAAATTTATATCTTAAAAATACTTAGGTTGCAGAAGTGTCGAGGAATTTCAATGTCTGAATCGTATAGAAGAAGGTACCTATGGTGTCGTGTATAGAGCCAGAGACAAGAGGACAGAAGAAATAGTTGCATTAAAACGACTCAAGATGGAGAAGGAAAAAGAAGGATTTCCCATCACAAGTTTGAGAGAAATAAATACCTTACTGAAAGCTCAACATCCAAATATAGTTACTGTCCGTGAAATAGTCGTCGGCAGTAATATGGATAAGATATTTATAGTTATGGATTACGTGGAACATGACCTAAAATCATTGATGGAAACAATGAAAATGAAAAAGCAAGTTTTTATTCCTGGTAAGTCACAAAAGAAGCAATTTTTCACACCTGGTAAGTCACTAGTGTAATCGTCGCCCAAGAATTATACTGTGCAATGTCCTCTTTTTGAAATTTTTAAGTTATTATGATTTTCAAAAAGTGGACATAACATTGTATTATTCTAAGGCGACGTAGTGTCTTTACAAATCTTAGGCAAATTTTCGTATGTTATAAACAATAATCCAGACAATAACATCGTAAATTATTTTCAGGGGAAGTAAAATGTTTAATGCAGCAGTTATTGCGAGCTGTAGCACACTTGCATGACAATTGGATTCTGCACCGGGATTTAAAGACGTCAAATTTGCTGTTGAGCCATCGAGGTGTTTTGAAAGTCGGCGATTTTGGGTTAGCAAGGGAATACGGTTCTCCTCTTAGACATTATACACCTATTGTCGTAACACTATGGTATCGAGCACCTGAACTTCTTCTCGGCGAGAAGGAATATAGTACGCCAATCGACATGTGGTCTGTCGGGTAAGTTGAAAATATTCAATTATAGATATACTAGATAAGCCTATATATAATATAATCGTGTTCATTAATTTTCAGTTGTATTTTCGCCGAGTTTGTGAGAATGGAAGCACTCTTTCCTGGTCATAACGAAAAAGATCAGATAAACAGGATCTTCAAAGAACTTGGTACACCAAGTGAGCGAATTTGGCCAGGTTTTTCTAAATTACCAGTTCCAAAAAACATGACCTTCTCACATTATCCTCTTAACAACATGAAACAGAAATGTAGAACCTTGAGTGATTTGGGAGTTGAGCTGCTAAATAAGTGAGTATAGTTAAAAGTTGAAATTTAATCTAATTGTAATGATTTCTCTTGTTTCTTTGCAAATTTTACAAGAATTAATTTTTTTATGATTACAAATTTAAATTGTGTAAAAAGTTTGAATCATTTGTTACAGATTTTTAACGTACGATCCTCAACAACGAATAACAGCAGAAGATGCATTGAAACATTCTTATTTTACTGAAGCTCCGTTACCTATTGATCCCAAAATGTTCCCTACATGGCCTGCAAAATCTGAACTAGGAACAAGAACAGGGAATAACGCGTCTCCCAAACCTCCAAGTGGTGGTAAAGAATATAAACAGCTGGGAGATGGGGATGATGTAGATATAAATTCTTCTGGCTTTCATATGGGTTTATTAGAAGGAGGTAGACCACCATCGTCTGGAGGCGGTTTCCATCTTAAGTTTTGAACAATATTATATATTTACTAATAACACAAATTTGTATCAAGGTATGAAAATAAAAAAAATAAAAAAAAAAAAAACTTCGGTATAATATTTTCAAGCCTATAACAAATTTTAGCTTAAAATTAGCATATGGTCAAATATTTTTCAAAATTACAGGTTAAAAGAATAAGTATAGGTTTCAATAAGTAAAAATGTTTCTCTGCGATTTTTTTATTTATTGATAAATTAATTAAGAATTGAAAGGTGCGATTCTATTAATTTTATTAATCATTTCTTGCCTTTTTTTACATTAAAAGCAAAAAAGCAGGGTCTATTATTTAATTTATCTTTGCAAACACATAATACACTTATTTATTTTCCTGCGTTGTTCATATTCTGTGGAACGCCTAGTAAAGAGTTAATTAACTCAGAGTTACGTTTCGCATAACAATTTCGTTGAGGCAGCAAAAGTATTCTTCCTAACTGGAGGTCATTGTCCTGCAAATATAAAAAAATTAAAATAGAGTTTATATTAAGGTATTCAGTAGTTTGTCAATATTGAACTTGATCTGACGAACCACAAACTAAAAAAGTAATTATCATTCCGAGTTGTAACCTTTTTTTTATCCTTAAGTGCTAGGCAGATAGGATCACTTACATAAATTTCTAACAATATTTTTATTTTTCTATTTGAAGGTTGAATAACTGTTCTCAAATAGAAAAATTAAAAAAAGGAACGCACGTTCAAAAACGAATAGTTTACAATTCAAATATAAAGAATGGCCTAATTTAGATAACTTTGAAGTACCCAAAAATTGCTTTGCAAACCTCTGTTTAATTAGATAATAGGGAATTGAATAATTATTTAATGAAGAGCGTTGGACCCAAGTGTTAAGCTCAAAATTCCATTCTCCATTTCACTCAACGAAAATGATAGGTAAATATTTTTTCGCTCTGTAGCGCTAATCTTTTTTCAAATATAAGGCTGCATACAGAGCGAAAAAATATTTAATTTCGATACTTTTTGTATAAAACGAGGAATTGAAAATCTAACTTCAAAATTCAATATTTTCATTTTACTTAAAAAATATTTGAATTAGATATTTTCTCGCTCTGTACGCATAATTCTAGATAAAAATTGATTAATACTACAGAAGGAAAAAATTTCAAATTTAATATTTGTTGAGTAAAATGAAGAAATCAAGCTTTTAGATTGGAACGTGGCTTCAATACCCTTAATTAATTTTCAAAGTTTGAAAACATCCATTAAAAACAACTACTTTTAAAGTTAAAAAGAAGTAAACTTTTTTCTATACAAATGAAAAAGGATTTTGCAGTGCTCTAATTTAAAAATAGGAAAAAATACAATTTCGTTATTCTTAATGAAAAAGGTCAACTCACCAGTCCTCTGCCGTATGGGAAGTTTGACACCATAATATTTCCAGGAACCTCTTCCATTGAAGCCGTAATACAAGACACTATGCCCACCACAATGACAGCCGCAAGAATGAAGGATATGTAAAACCGCATAGTTTGGTGTTTGAAGAACTAAAAATATAAGTTAAATTATACACAACTCAATAAAAAGCCTATAAAACTTTTACTTTATATTTTCCAAGTTTTCACCACTTGTAAGTTTGTTTCTAAATCTATAATACTGTTTGCTTGACTTACTTTGATTTGTGTTTTAATGATTACGAGACTAATTTTGTGATTAGATCTTACCAGTAATTTGTCTTCTAAGGATATGCATCCTTGCAAGGCATTTTATTTCTTTTATATAGAGGGTCTACTGCCATCGAGGACTTCCTATCTAATGTTGTTTTCTGCAAACGACACTCCTGTACACGACAGGTATATTCCTGGAAAAATATTCCCTTCTCAAGCAGACACGGTTATATAAAATTGACATTGAATTCAAGAAGTGTAAGGAAATAAGCATTCAAGAAGAAAATTAGATTTGGTTTATCCGCTACAATTGATTATGCGCAAGATTAACTATAAGATAATTTTAAATATACCGATTGTAAGATCTGCTTACGACACAGAAAATAATTAAAGTTGGCAAAGAAACTCTAGGGCTGTATATAACTTGTCCCACGGTTTAAAATTAATAATAATAAAAATTCGAAATATCTTGAAGGATTAATGAAGCAGGCAAAGGGAATAAATTATATCTGGATTATTTGAAGTTTTTATCCATCATATGAGATCCGTTAGGAAAGAGGATCTTCCTTTGTTAGCTTAAGGTCATCACCATGCACGCAGAACGCAAAGTATAAAGTACAAAATTTACAGTAGGGATAAAGATGCTAAAGTAGCTGTATGACCCATTCGTATTCAATATGTTCTGCGCACATAGGGTGTTCGCTGCTTGACAGGGGTCCATTTGCTTTTTTAGTTTCTACAGCTTTTTTCGACTGTATCGATTATCAGTACAAAAGCCGAGTGGCCATTAAAGTCCAAAGAAGAAAATTAAAATTGAACAATTTTCATTTGGAAGCTTTCAAACTTAAATAAATTTGTCAATTTAATTTAATTTAAGGGCTTTGGACACAAGTGTTTTATTTCCAATTCTTTTAAGCTCAAAATTCCATTCTCCATTTTACTCAACGAAAATTATAGATAAATATTTTTTCGCTCTGTAGCGCTAATCTTTTTTTAAATATAAGACTGCATACAGAGCGAAAAAATATTTAATTTCGATACTTTTTGCATAAAACGAGGAATTCAAAATCTAACTTCAAAATTGAATATTTTCATTTTACTTAAAAAATATTTGAACTAGGTATTTTCTCGCTCTGTACGCATAATTCTAGTTAAAAATTTATTAATTCTACAGAGGGAAACAATTCCAAATTTAATATTTGTTAACTAAAATGAAGAAATCGAATTTTTAGATTAGAACCTGACTCTAACATCCTTAAGAGCGTTGGACTCAAGTGTTAAGCTCAGAATTCCATTCTCCATTTTACTCAACGAAAATGATAGATAAATATTTTTTGCATAAAACGAAGAATTAAAAATCTAACTTCAAAGTTGAATATTTTCATTTTACTTAAAAAATATTTGAATTAGATATTTTCTCGCTCCGTACGCATAATTCTAGTTAAAAATTGATTAATTCTAAAGAGGGAAAAAATTCCAAATTTAATATTTGTTAAGTAAAATGAAGAAATAAAATTTTTAGATTAGAACTTGGCTCCAACACCCTTAACAATTCTAAATAGAAGCCATCCAAATTGACTTGGAATCTAACTGAACTTTCCAATTTTGCAGTTGCTATTTTGATGTCAATTTGAAAACAATTGAAAACAATTGAGTGAATCTTATATTATGAGAAGGGTCAACGCTCCAAAGAATGAGTATTGGGTATGTGCAGGTGCAGCAAATATACATTTGGTCGCGCCAACACTGGTTCCAATTTAGCAGGTAGCAAGGCCCAGAACCTGCTCTTGAAGCCAAAATCAAGGTGACCCTCCTATTCCACTGTCAGTTGCCTCTCTGCATATACATGCACTGACACAGAGAAGTCTTGCTATATAGAATTAAATAAACGCGATAAGCGATTGAGTCGAGCGAGTCAAGCTAAAGGTCAGTGACCATCACCAAAGAAAGTACGAGTAGGGTGTAAATTGAAATTCCTTTGATCCTTTTGGGATCACTGATGAAGAAAGTAGTTTTGCATATAGGGTGTCCAACATCTTGGACATGTATTCCTAGAGAGGGAAAGTGCTACAAAACTTATTCTAGCGACCTTCCAGATTTTTTGGAATTAATTTCTTGGAAGCAACAAATCAATATTTTAGTATTCATCTTCCTATAACAAAATATCGTCAGTTTCAAAACAAATATCGAATATATTATATATATATATACATATATATAAAGGGATTTAAAAAAAAATTAATTGAACTTGTCAGATTTTCGAACAGATTGAAGTACAGTTATTGATAGTTAGGAAATAATTTAAATAACTTACGTTTTCACATGTCTTTCAGATATTTTTTGTAAAGACGAGCTGACGAGGATGTTTTTTAAACTCTACGTTGTTTATTTTTTTCAATCTGGGTGGAGTGGATTGTCAGCTTCGAGTTTCCTGCACGGCAAGGATATGGACCGACCTTTTCTAACGAGAAGATTCCAACGCCTCTGCAAAAATTTTACTTGTTGATTATTTGGGAAACTATTCAAGATGAAAATCTAGTTTATTAAAATAAAACTAAAAATTATAAATTAAGTTTTAGAAACTAAATAATTTTAAATTTGAAATCTCAAGGAAAAGCTTTTTAAAACATTAGGTATTCAAAGCGGATTAAGGGTGTTGGAACCAAGTTTAAATCTCTAAATTCCATTTCTTCATTTTACTCAACAAATATTAAATTTGGAATTTTTTCCCTCTGTTGAATTAATTAATTTTTAACTAGAATTATGCGTACAGAGCGAGAAAATATCTAATTTAAATATTTTTTAAGTAAAATGAAAATATTGAATTTTGAAGTCAAATTTTGAATTCTTCGTTTTATGCAAAAAGTATTGAAACTAAATATTTTTTCGCTCTGTACGCAGTCTTATATTTAAAAGAAGATTAGTGCTACAGAGCGAAAAAATATTTATCTATGATTTTCGTTGAGTAAAATGGAGAATGGAATTTGGAGCTCAACACTTGGGTCCAACACCCTTCAAAATCTTAAAATCTTCTAAGTTAAAGACTTCAAGCTCAAAATAAATTGATTCTTATTTCCCAGCTGGCCATCCTCAGCTTAATAATATAATCATTTTCTCCACATACGTAATTTTATATATGTAACCTGACTTGTATATAGTATTAATATACAAGAAACTTTATTGATTGAAAATGTTTCTGAAATGGTCGTTTTCAATCAGTGATGTGAATTTAAATTTGAAATTACCTAACGCACTTAACGTAAAGCAGATCACCGAGAACTATTATGAGATAAAAATATTTAAAATAGACTGAAGTATATACAATATGGAAATTATTTGATTTGTAAGATTGCTATACAAATCTTATAAAAATTAAATTCTTATCAAAACAGACATTTAGGAAAATTTTTTGGTCTTATATTTATATTTATATATGAAAGGTGCTTTACAGAAATTATACAACGTCTAGTTTAGATTGATGGTATTAAGTGTTTTGTCGTGTAAAGTTTCAAATAAATTAGAAAGTACGAAATTTTTTTACTTAAAAAATTCTTTTTTTTAAATAGAAAAATTTTCGCTTCATATGTTGTGTTGTTATATTGTAAACGTATTAAAAAATAGCTATATCTCTTGCTGGTTAACTTCTTTTAAAAAAATCTATAAGGAGATGAAAAACATAAAAAATTATATATAAGAATTCTTAGACCTAAAGCAAAGATTAAGTTGAGAACCAACGAATTCTTAATTAATGTAAAGTTTTTCCCTGTAAGTGTCTAACGGCACTTGTAATCATTAAAAACAGCTTATTAAGTGGATTTTAAGGTACTAAAAAAAGATACAAATTTTTGAAAACATGGGCCAATGAACCGTTCAAAAATTCGACTTGTCATCTAATTATAATAATTTAAAAGTCAGTTTTTTCACTCCTTTCATTTCTTGATCTTATTTCAAATGCAAGATTTTCTAATTTGGTTAATCAATATTATTAAAAAAAATAATTTGCATTAAATTTCTACTAAAGAGAAAGATACTCTCTCTTTTAATATATTTATTTCAAAAAGTTATTATCCTTAAAAAAAATGTGATCCATATAGGTCTGGACGGAGTCCTGTAAGTTTCAAATGATTAATTCGTGTATCACCTGTCTAAATTCTGTTACCTGTCACTCGTTGTCGAGATACTTTAAAGTGGTGGGACGGATTAGCAATTCCATTAACAGGTTTGCTTGATCCTCGCAAACCATACGGTAACCTGTGATGCCAATGACCTTTTTCTATAATGAGTAGAGCCTACATATATGACGCGTTGACGATTGAACTTATTAAGGCAAAAACGAGATCTTATCAATTTGGAATTTAAAAAGCGAGAAATAACTATCACTTCACCGTACGAAACTAATTAGATTCATGTTTCTATTCAAGATCTTAAATTCACATGCAACACGCAACTATATTTATATTTATATTTATATTTATATTTTTGTTATCATTTATCTAAAAAAAGCAATGATTTTAATTTAGCAAAGATTTAATTTTGATTTAATTCTTTATTTTTATCTAAGTTATTGCGATGACCTTCCTTAAGGTCAATATTGCGATGACCTTCCTTAAGGGTGTTGGAGCCAAGTGTTAAGCTCCAAATTCCATTCTTCATTTTACTCAACGAAAATTGTAGATAAACATTTTTTCGCTCTGTAGCACTAATCTTTTTTCAAATATAAGACTGCGTACAGAGCGAAAAAATATTTCGTTTCGATACTTTTTGCATAAAGCGAAGAATTCAAAATCTAACTTTAAAATTCAATATTTTCATTTTACTTAAAAAATATTTGAACTAGATATTTTCTCGCTCTGTACGCATAATTCTAATTAAAAATTGATTAATTCTACAGAGGGAATAAGTTTCAAATTTAATATTTGTTGAGTAAAATGAAGAAATCGAATTTTTTATTAGAAATTGGTTCTAACACCCTTAAGGGCGTTGGACCCAAATCTGCTCCAAATTACATTCTGCATTTTATACTCAACGAAAATTATAGATAAATATTTTTTCGCTCTGTAACACTAATCTTTTTTCAAATATAAGACTGCATACAGAGCGAAAAAATATTTAATTTCGATACTTTTTGCATAAAACAAAGAATTAAAAATTTGACTTCAAATTTAAATATTTTCATTTTATTTGAAAAATATTTGAATTAGATATTTTCTCGCTCTATACGCATAATTGTAGTTAAAAATTGATTAATTCTACAGAGGGAAAAATTTCTAAATTTAATATTTGTTGAGTAAAATGAAGAAATCGAATTTTTAGATTACAAATTGGCTCCAACACTCTTAAAATCATTCGATTGCAATTACTGCTTACAATGCAGGGCGTCGTGTTTGACAAGGATACTTGGGTTCTTGATAAGAGGAAGACCTTCGTCCATTGAAGAGGACGTGCAGAGAATTATTATACTCCTTTTTTCCAAATGAAATACAAAATCGAGATGCAAGTCTGCAAACAAATAAACAAGAGATTCTGAGAAGCTTGCGAACAAGTGCTAGTTTCTGTTTACGATCATGTAATGTAACACTTGATTATGGGTCATTGTTTTTGGAATCGCTCGTCCGTGCATCCAGGCACCTTGGATATTAATGAGGGTAGTTGCAGTTGCACCATAAATGTGTGCTAAACGGGATTTACAAAAGAAAATAATTGTTCAGCCTTTGAGCAATTTTTGAAAATTTCTTTTTAGTTCTCCAACCACAATGATAATTGAACAAGAGAGGCTGGTTTTTATATTGAAAACTTGAACGCTTGAGTTTTGTTTTCATTTTAGCAAAAATTTAATAAAAGCCTCAAGTATCTAGGATTAAAAAAATAAAAATGAGTGATTCTTCTTCATTGAGGTTTTAATAATTTTTAAATTTTCACTTTTTAAAGGTGAAATAAGCAAAATAATTTCAGCAATAAATAATAATTATTGTGTTAAGGGCGTTGGACCCAAGTGTTAAGCTCCAAATTCCATTCTCCATTTTATTCAACGAAAATTATAGATAAATATTTTTTCGCTCTGTAGCACTAATCTTTTTTCAAATATAAGACTGCATACAGAGCGAAAAAATATTTCGGCTCGATACTTTTTGCATAAAACAAAGAATTAAAAATCTAACTTCAAAATTCAATATTTTCATTTTACTTAAAAAATATTTGATTTAGATATTTTCTCACTCTGTACACATAATTCTAGTTAAAAATTGATTAATTCTACAGAGGGAAAAAATTTCAAATTTAATATTTGTTGAGTAAAATGAAGAAATAGAATTTCTAGATTAGAACTTTACACCCTTAAAGGACTATATCAGTGTGCTATCAATTCTTGAGTTATGTTGTTGATGGAACTTCCAAATGAGTTGCAACGACGAAGGAAAGGACGACTTGTAGCTGGAACAAGGAACGTCGAAGATTTCGACGCGGGGTCGCGGGGTCTCATGAGTATATATGGGCCCTATACGCGTTCAGAATACCACATTTGTCGTTCACCCTCCCCCCGAGGTAGGGGACCCAGAGACAGGATAGTATCAGTGCTCTTTACTCGTCGGTAAAAGCTTCTTGTGAAGAATTATTCGCGGAGGTAAATCTTAACGATTTTACCTATTTTTTATTTTCACTTCTTTTTAAATTGCATTTTGTATATTATTTTTTCTAATTGTTATTCTGTACTCGACTTCACTATAAATGTTAATTAAAAATTGTTCAGTGTCTTGGGTATAACACATTTTTTATAGTTTGTGAAGTGGTGAACTTGAAAAGTAGTTTTTGAAAATATCAATTTCAATGTGACAATTTAACTCTGACCATGCAATGTATTTTAAATATTACGCACGATTTCAATTAAACCGTTAAAAATTCACACTTTATCTGTATGAATAAATCTTATAGCAAGACTTCTTTTTAACAAGTTGAAGTGATAATATTTAAGTATGTTTGTAAATTACGAGTCTTTACTTTTCTCTTAAATTTATACTAGAGAAATAACTATTCGTTTGTTACATTTTTGAAATTTAGTACATTAATTAGTACATTAAAATGTACTAATAAAATTATTTTTGTTTTAAAAGTCATGGGGTGGCTCACTTTGACCCTAGTGGGTCTAGCTACTTGGACCTTGGTGACTTCCTATCACCTTCCGCTTCCTGAACAAGATCAAGTACCGAACGTCTTAACTTTTCAACGTGAATCAGTGGAAAGTCTTCCACAACAAATAAAAGCCGCGATAAAACAGCAAGAGGGACAAATTATCGACGACTCACAATATGGATCTAAATCTTTACCACTCAGGGATGCTGTGGAAGCTATTCCATCAGAAATCAATATAATACAAGACGCAAAATGGGGAGCGTTAAATATTAATCGAAAACCGTAAGTTATATTTTATCCTAGGTAACAGTTTGATTTCAAAAACATACCTGCAAACATAAAAATAGATATATACGAAATAGTTAGAAAAGAACCTAATGAAAAAAACTTACCCTATTTTGATAATTCCATAATTACTGCTCATATAAAACAGTCCTGAGTGGATGGTCTTGTTATTGAAGAATTATAAACTGAAAATAGAAAAAAAGATATATTCGGCTGATTATTTGATTATGATATTTATTTTGTAAATGTACTAAGGGCATTGGAACCAAGTTCTAATCTAAAAATTCGATTTCTTCATTTTACTCAACAAATATTAAATTTAGAAATTTTTCCCTCTGTAGAATTAATCAATTTTTAACTAGAATTATGCGTACAGAGCGAGAAAATATCTAATTCAAATATTTTTTAAGTAAAATCAAAATATTGAAATTTTAAGTCAAATTTTTAATTCTTCGTTTTATGCAAAAAGTATCGAAATTAAATATTTTTTCGCTCTGTATGCAGTCTTATATTTGACAAAAGATTAGCGCTACAGAGCGAAAAAATATTTATCTGTAATTTTCGTTGTGTAAAATGGAGAATGGAATTTAGAGTCTTGGGTCCAACGCCCTTAAGAATAGAAGAGCAAGTTTAAAAATCAAATTTATTTTTTCAGAGATGGAAGAATGCCGTTGAGAGATGCAGTGGAACATCGAGTAGAACCTCACTTTGAATCTAGTTTTGATCATGAATCAATCTGGCTTGAAGAATTACAAACACCAGCAGTTCGTAAAATGGACAACGAATTTAAAGTTGTTTGTCATTTGGAAGCAATGGCAGCATACAGAATGGATCCATTCTCACTACTGCCTCAAGCTATACCGACACGGAGATGTACTCATTTAGTATACAACTCAGCAACCATAGGTCAGTATTACATTTTCAAGAAAATCGAGTCTTGATTTTTTGACTTCTTTTCACAACTTCATTAACATCTCTGATAATTTCAGATCCTCACGAATTAACTGTGACAGTACGAGATCCTGATTATGACGAGATCAAGGGTACCGATGAATTCGTATTAAGGGTGTTGGAACCAAGTTCTAATCTAAAAATTCGATTTCTTCATTTTACTCAACAAATATTAAATTTGTAATTTTTTCCCTCTGTAGAATTAATCAATTTTTAACTGGAATTATGCGTACAGAGCGAGAAAATATCTAATCCAAATATTTTTTAAGTAAAATGAAATTATTCAATTTTGAAGCTAGATTTTGAATTCCTCATTTTATGCAAAAAGTATCGAAAATAAATATTTTTTCGCTCTGTATACAGTCTTATATTTGAAAAAATATTAGCGCTACAGAGCGAAAAAATATTCAATTGCAATTTTCGTTGAGTAAAATGGAGAATGGAATTTTGAGCTTAAAACTTGGGTCCAAAGTCCTTAACATTAAAAAATACGATCAAATTTTCCGAATTGTACAATAATAAAATAAATTTGATTCTCAGGAGGATATAAAACGGCTATCGGTCTACGGACAAGAGATCCTGGCTTACAAGTCCTAATCTCGATTGGTTCTCCAGAAAATGGAAGAATCTTTCAAGAATTGTTTAATGATTTCGATCGCAATCAAAAGTTTGTTGAGTCAGTTCTGAATTTCGTGAAGAAACACGACTTTGATGGAGTTGAAATTGACTGGGAAAACAGTTCAAATGAAGAACTTCGAATGCTCTTAAGCAAGCTTTACACCTCTCTAAAGAAGGAAGGATATATTTTAGCTCTTGCGACGAGACCAGAAGATTTCGTTGATCCTGAAATAGCTTCAATGACAGACTTTATGTTCTTTAGAGCCTGGAGAAGTACAACAAACGAAGCAATTGCTTACCACCCTGCTCCTCTAAGTTTTGTCTCTGAATTTGTTAACCAGTGGATTAGTAAAGGCGTTGACCCTCGTAAAATCATTTTGGGCATTCCACTTTTTGGAAGATCATTTACGTTGAAATTGAGCAATTCTACTGTGGCTGGTTCTCCTGTAGTTGGCCCTGGACACTCAGGCACTTATACGAATCATCGTGGAGCACTTGCTTACTATGAGGTACATAAAAAATAATTTCATTATTGTATTTTATGCATAAAGTTTCCTTGATACAAATGACATCATTTTCAGATATGTGAAAACTTGGGAAATATGTGGATGTCAGGAAGAGATGAAGAAGGACCATACGCGAAAAGAGGAGATCAGTGGGTTGGATATGATGACCCTATCTCAGTAAAAATTAAATCAGCGTACGTAAGATTTGTTGGATTGGGTGGTGTGTCATTGTCGTCTTTGGATTTAGATGATTTCCAGGTATGTACCTACAAATTTGAGTTTAGTTCAGAGCTTCAATATACAAATCCTAACATGATGTTTTAATTGTAGGGAATTTGTGGCAACCCTTGGCCAATACTAAATTCTGCTATCAAAGGGTTGAGCAAATATGATATGCCTACGGAGAAGTGTTTGAAACCAGGATTGATGAGCGATCCTGACAACTGCTCAGGATACATATCCTGTATCAAAGGTATCATTTTTAACAGATTTTCACCCACAACATTTTTTATGGGAGAAAAATATAACTTTATAAATAAATTCATTTTGTAGGGTATAAGTACCATGGAACCTGCGGATTTGGTAGATTCTATGATTCTGATAGTGGAAAATGCGTTAAAGCAAGACCGGAAATTTGTGATCCAGGGCATAGCAATCGAGCTTCATCTGTTATCAAGTTGGAGGAATTGCGTGAAAAGCAGCAATTAGAACAACTTGAACTACGAGAAGATGATAAAAAAATAGTTTGCTATGTAACTTCATGGGCACTTTACAGAAAGGGAGAAGGAAAATTTGTACCCGAGCATTTAGACACGCGTTTGTGTACGCACATTATATACGCTTATGCTGGCCTTAACCCTGAATCGCTGGTGATTCATTCTTTCGATCCTTGGGCGGATATAGAAAACAGTTAGTGTATTTTGTTATTCACTCGCTTTGTACCATTTTAAAAGTTGTCGATTAGCACACTCTCAATTTTGTTTTTCTTTTTAGATTTGTATCAGCGTATAACTTCAGTAAAAGGTCCTTCAGTACTATTAGCTTTAGGTGGCTGGACTGATAGTTCTGGCAATAAGTACTCTCAGCTAGTAAGCAGTGCATCTTCTCGAAGAAAATTCGTAGCTTCAACAGTACATTTTTTGAAGAAGCATAATTTCGATGGACTTTCGCTAGAATGGAACTATCCAAAATGTTGGCAAAGCGATTGTAAAAAAGGACCTGATTCAGATAAACCTAATTTCACCAAGTTGCTTAAAGAATTACGTAAAGAGTTTGACGAGCAAGAACCCAAATTGATCTTGACTGTTGCACTATCTGGATACAAGGAAGTTATCGATAAAGCCTACGAAGTTGAGGAAATTTCGAAAATTGTTGAATTCATGTCTATCATGTCCTACGATTACCATGGAGCTTGGGAATCTAAAACTGGTCACTTAGCACCACTTTATTCGAGAGCTGATGATACCAATTCTTATTATAATGTGGTGCGTGTTTTAATGACTTTTCCATTATGAGTTATGCTCTTCAGCAAATAATTTAATGGGATTTATTTATTTAAACAGAATTTCACAATGGAATACCTTACTAGTCTGGGAGCCTCAAGAAAAAAATTGTTAGTAGGAGTTCCCATGTACGGTCAATCATATAGACTTTCTCTAACATCTCACTCTAATTTGGGGGATCCTGCTGCTGGACCAGGCACACCTGGAGAATACACAAGACAACCAGGAATGTTAGCTTACTATGAAATTTGTGAAAGAATCAAAAAACGACAGTGGAAAACTGGACCAGGTAAAATTTCATTCTTGCGCCTGGATAATGAATATTATTCATTCTCTGTGATGTTAAACTTGTTTTTTTCTAGGTCCTAATGCATATTCTAAGGACCAATGGGTAGGTTTCGAAGACCCTAACAGCATTACGAAAAAAGGTCAATATATTTTGGATAATGGCTTCGGAGGAGCGGCAGCTTGGACTGTAGATCTCGATGATTTTACAAACCGTTGCTGCAAGGAACCTTTTCCACTTCTGCGCAACTTGAATCGGGCTTTAGGTATGAATACAATATTTTACAAAGAGTTTTATAAAAATACTATGCTAAATGAATTATTGTAAACCCAATTTTTCTCTTTAGGTCGACTTGTAACACCAGAACCGTCTAATGAAGATTGCAAAAGACCAGATGAACCAGTCACTCCTCAAGCTCCAACTTTAACGACACATTCTGATGCACTTGATGGAAGGCCACAACCAACTAAGCCTATAAGTACAAGTACAACTTCCAAAGCGACTACTTGGCCTACGTGGACTGAAAAGCCATCGTCAACCACTAAAAAGCCTACAATTTCAACAACTACAAGCCGTTCGACAACTACGAGGTAGTGGAAACTAGATTGCTTTATTGATCTGCTTATATAAAAGAAAATCACCCTAAATACTTTCGTTCTGTAAAATTTACAGAAGTACTACCACCAGTTCAACGATAAATGAGATAACAGTAAGCACATCACAAGAAGGCATGAAGTGCCGTTCTGGTGAATATATTCCGGATCCACAAAATTGTGATTCCTACTTCAGATGCGTTTTAGGAGAGCTAAAACGCGAGGACTGCGCACCAGGACTGCATTGGGATTCTCGCCGACGCCTTTGTGATTGGCCCTATTCCGCAAAATGTCAACAAGGATCAGGTAATACCTTGTTCTTTCTTAAGAAAGCGCTACAATGGAAACTTTTTTTTTACAACGTAGTATAAAATGAATATATACTGATGTCTGATTCAGTTGAAATGCCTATGCGGAAATATATGGAAAAAAGTAATTTGCTAAATAATTGAAGAATATACCATAAATTGCACAATTCAACTTGAGATCTTTATCTGCCTTCAGTTATTAATTGCTTACAAGAGAAAACCTGTTTTTATTTTTCGATCGTTTCTTTTAGTCCTTGATATCTGAAGTATTGTTCACTATTATTTGTCTCTAGTATCTTCAGATTAACAGTAGAGCTGAACTTTTAGTCAAAAATGATTGCTTTTCGTAGAGATTTTCTAATATTCCTCTGCACATATTTATTTTTACTACATCTCAAGTATAGTTTTGCTAAAACCTGTAGGAAAAAAGGTAGCTTTTAATAATGCATTTTAAAATAAAAAGTGAGATAATAAATAATTTTTTTAGCAACAACCTCTAAGCCGCTCAAGGTAACAGAAACTACCATTGAAGAAACTGCTGAAACTTCAACGAGAATACCCACTACCTCTCGAACCACAACAATAAAATCTGTTACAAGGCCGATGAGTACGAGACCTACGAATAAACCTGGAAAAGAGTGTGAACATGGACAGTATTATTCTTTTCCAAACTCGTGCGACCAATTTCTGATATGTGTAAACGGAGATCTTGTAACACAACAGTGTGGTCCGGGTCTTAATTGGAACGCTGATAAAAACATGTGTGACTGGGCTTTCAAGAATCCGTGTTCCAAACAATCTAATAAAAGGATGCCGATAAAGATCAAAGATATGAACGAAAAGGTAGCCGTCAATTCTATTGACAGTATTTTGAATATTTTTTAAGGGTGTGCAGCCAAGGTCTAATCTAAAAATTCGATTTCTTCATTTTACTCAATAAATATTAAATTTGAAATGTTTTCCCTCTGTAGAATTAATCAAGTTTTAACAAGAATTGTGCATACAGAGCGAGAAAATATCTAATCCAAATATTTTTTAAGTAAAATGAAATTATTCAATTTTGAAGCTAGATTTTGAATTCCTCGTTTTATGCAAAAAGTATCGAAACGAAATATTTTTTCGCTCTGTACGCAGTCTTATATTTGAAAAAATATTAGCACTACAGAGCGAAAAAATATTTATCTACAATTTTTGTTGAGTAAAATGGAGAATGGAATTTTGAGCTTAACACCTGGGTACAACGCCCTTAATAGTGGAATTTATAACTTACATGAAAATTTGTTTTCAGAACTGTGCACCAGGAAGCTACACAAGTGTACCAGGTGATTGTCAAAGTTACCGAGCTTGCTTATGGGGACGTCACGAAATATTCCAGTGCGCACCTGGTCTTCATTTCAATTCTGAAACTCATATTTGCGACTGGCCAATCCGTGCGAATTGCCACAATGAAAATCCCGAATCGGATAATAATATTCCAGTGACAGTAGGAAGTCCTACAACTTCTTTCCCTAAGCCAACTATGACAACAGAAAATCCATGGACTTGGACAGAACCTCCGAAACCAACTCCAACTCCAGCTGTCGATCCTGAAAAGAAGTCTCCTTTGTCTGGACACTTCAAAGTAATTAAATACCTAGAAAAATACAATACAATTTCATTTCTGAGATTAGTTAATTAATAACTTTTCAATGACTTTTAGGTAGTGTGTTATTTCACTAATTGGGCTTGGTACCGAAGAGGAATTGGTCGTTACCTTCCAGAACACATAGATCACACTCTCTGCACTCACATTGTATACGGTTTTGCTGTCCTCGATTATTCGGACTTGACTATCAAAGCTCACGATTCATGGGCGGACTTCGATAACCGTAAGTTTCGAAATAATATTAAGGGCGTTGGATCCAAAATTCCATTCTCCATTTTATTCAACGAAAATTATAGATAAATATTTTTTGCACAAAACGAAGAATTAAAAATCTAACTTCAAAATTCAATATTCTCATTTTACTTACAAAATATTTGAATTAAATATTTTCTTGCTCTGTACGCATAATTCCAGTTAAAAATTGATTAATTCTAAAGAAGGAAAAAATTAAAAATTTAATATTTATTGAGTAAAATGAAGAAATCGAATTTTTAGATTAGAACTTTGTTCCAACACCCTTAATAATACTTTCTCGTTTTTAAGTATAATTAACATTCGCATATTTTTAGAATTCTACGAGAGAGTAGTGGCTTTCAAAAAACGAGGCCTGAAAGTTACTTTAGCCCTTGGTGGATGGAACGATTCGGCTGGAGATAAATACAGCAGACTAGTAAACAACCCAGCAGCAAGAAAGAAGTTTGTAGAGCATGCCGTGAGATTTATAGAGAAATTCGGTTTTGATGGTTTGGATTTGGATTGGGAGTATCCTGGATGTTGGCAGGTATGACGAACAATAAATAAATAAATACAATAACACAATAAATACCATATGCCCTTAATTGAAAGAGTAAGTTACAAAATGTTCAACTCTCTTGTAGGTGGATTGTAAAAAGGGGCCAGATTCCGATAAACAGGGTTTTTCAGCTTTGCTAGAAGAATTAAGTAGCGTAATGAAACCCAAAGGACTTTTGCTGTCCGCTGCAGTATCTCCAAGTAAAACTGTGATAGATAAGGGTTACGACGTACCAGCTTTAGCTAAATACTTGAACTGGATCGCAGTAATGACTTACGATTATCACGGACAATGGGATAAGAAAACTGGACATGTTGCACCTTTGTACTACCACGAAAACGATGAATTCTTCTACTTTAACGCAAACTATTCGATCAATTATTGGATTTCAAAAGGAGCACCTCCGAGAAATATAGTAATGGGTATGTAGCGTCTACTAAAAGAATTCGAGTAACTCAATCAATGACTAAGTATTGATAGATAATCCATATTATTATAATAATCCAATATTATTCATGATTTTGTAGGTATGCCTTTATATGGCCAGGCGTTTTCAGTCAATGATCCGAAAGCTGGAACCGAGTTGAATTCACCAGCTAGTGCAGGAACTGCAGGAGAATTCACGAAGGCAGCTGGGTTTTTAGCCTATTACGAAATATGTGACAGAATAATTAATCGTGGTTGGACTGTGGTTCAAGATCCTCAACGTCGAATGGGTCCCTATGCATACAAAGGAAACCAGTGGGTCAGTTTTGATGATGCTGATATGATAAGACAAAAGGCTCAATTCGTCAGAGACATGGGACTCGGTGGTGGTATGGTTTGGGCTTTAGATTTGGATGATTTTAGAGGAAGATGTGGTGAAGGACCACATCCTCTAATGCACACTTTGCAGCAAGTCTTGGCAGAACCACCGAACCAGCATGACCGACGTAAGTACCCATATCATTAAAATAACTTGTGTGTTGAAGAAAGCTTATTGTACAAAAAAAAAAAAAAAAAATAAATAAATAAATAATCAAAATCTTTTGTTAACAGCAATTACTCCGCCAAAGTTTGGTCAGGAATTAGAATTGGAACCTCCAAAATCCACCAAACTTGATATACAAGCAACGAAACCTATGAATCTGAAAACAGACAGTGAGGAAGATGAATTCAAAGTCGTTTGCTACTTTACAAATTGGGCTTGGTACAGACAAGAAGGCGGTAGATATCTTCCTGATGATATAGATCCTGATTTATGTACCCACATACTTTACGGATTTGCAGTTTTGGACGGAACCAGTTTAACTATAAAATCGCATGATCCGTGGGCTGATGTTGACAACAGTACGTGTTCAGACAAGAGGTTCTAGATTTGTTTTCTTTAATTTTCAACCATCTCTCATTATATTTTGTTTTCAGAATTTTATGAAAAAGTTGTAGCTTTCAAATCAAAGGGGAAGAAAGTACTACTTGCAATAGGTGGATGGAATGATTCCCAAGGAGATAAGTACAGTCGTCTGGTAAACTCAGAAAATTCTAGACGAAGATTTATTGCACACGTAGTGCAATTTATAGAGAAGAACAACTTTGATGGATTGGACTTAGACTGGGAGTATCCAGTTTGCTGGCAGGTATGTATACAGAAATATTCTAACTTAATTAAATATAGTTTATTGGAATATTGTCACAGCTTTCAATTATCCTTTTTTCAATTTCTAGGTGGACTGCACGAAAGGTCCTGCATCCGATAAAGAAGGGTTTACGAATTTAGTGAAAGAACTGAGTGCAGTATTAAAACCTAAGGGACTCCTTTTGTCGACTGCTGTATCCCCCAGCAAACGAATTATAGACGAAGGATACGACGTTGCAGAAATAGCCCAATATTTTGACTGGATTTCTGTTATGACTTATGACTTCCATGGTCAGTGGGACAAAAAAACTGGCCATGTAGCACCACTTTATGCTTTGCCGGACGATTGGGAGCCTACTTTTAATGCTGTAAGTCGATATTTGCTTTAATAGGTCGCAATTAAATTTGTAAAGTTTCCTATAATACATATGATGTTTTTGATTCCTAGAATTATTCAATTCATTACTGGATGGAGCGAGGAGCTCCTGCCAAGAAATTGGTGATGGGTGCACCACTCTACGGACAATCATTTTCTCTCGCAGAGAGAAACGAAAAGAGTCTGAATTCTCCAACTTATGGAGGTGGAGAGGCTGGTGAAGCTACTCGAGCCAGAGGATTCTTATCTTACTACGAGGTGAATAATTTACTTTAATATTCAAATTTAAAGCAGAATAAATCATTGTTGGATTCCAATTTATAAATTGAGAACTACTTCTTCCTAGATTTGTGAGAGAACACTGAAGTTAGGTTGGACCGTGGTACAAGATCCGAAAAGGCGAATAGGTCCCTTCGCCTATAAAGGTGATCAATGGGTCAGTTATGATGATGCTGAACAGATCAAACTGAAAGCAGAGTTAATAAAGAAACTTGGTCTTGGTGGAGGAATGGTGTGGGCTCTTGACTTAGACGATTTTAAAAACAAATGTGGATGCGAGGAATATCCGTTACTGAAAACTATGAATCGCGTTTTAAGGAATTATCCTGCGGGACCCTTGTGCTCTGCAACAGGTCAGTATTCGTTTCAGTGAAATAAAAATTGTTGCAGAGTAAGTGCATGAGATTTAAGGCCACTATATTCAAATTAAAATTACATTCTAGGATCTATGGTAGAAAGTTTCGATCCTATGAGTACAACACAAAAACCGATTGATGAACCATCTAAGCCGACGGAAATCAATACAGAAGGAATAGATAGCTCACCCACTACAGATCCAAAACCAGACATCGATGATTCGGTTGAAGTAATAGCTGGAGGACCATCAGCTTCTCCTTCTCCAGTTGGGGATTGTGGCGGACGGTTGTTCGTAGCTCATCAAAATGATTGTTCCAAGTATCTTATGTGCAACTTCGGACAACTCTCCGAGCAATCCTGTCCTAATGGTCTCTACTGGAACCAAGATCGATGCGACTGGCCTGAAAATACCAAATGTCAGAATAATATACAGGAAAGAGACGGGGTAAGAAAATAAGATATATATATTTATCTGAAAAAACTGAATTAAGTGTTAAGCTCCAAATTCCATTCTTCATTTTACTCAACGAAAATTATAGATAAATATTTTTTCGCTCTGTAGCACTAATATTTTTTCAAATATAAAACTGCATACAGAGCGAAAAAATATTTAATTTCGATACTTTTTGCATAAAATGAAGAATTCAAAATCTAACTTCAAAATTGAATATTTTCATTTTACTTAAAAAATATTAAAATTCGACATTTTCTCGCTCTGTACGCATAATTCTAGTTAAAAATTGATTAATTCTACAGAGGGAAAAAATTCAAAGTTTAATATTTGTTGAGTAAAATGAAGAAATCGAATTTTTAGATTAGATCCTGGCTCCAGCACCTTTAAGTAAAGAATCATTTTACTTTTTGTATTTTCTAGGAGGAAATTTATGACGCGATTGAGCTTGATGAATTACCAAGTAGGGCTAGAAAGGAAGATAGTGTTGAAAAGAGGGATGTAAAGTCGATGTGTTATTTTACTAACTGGTCCTTGATGAGGTCAGGAATTGGTAAATATAGCCCAATGGATATTGACTCAGATCAATGCACTCACGTTATATACAGCAATGCTGTGTTGGACGATAAAGAATTAGTTATCAAAATGTCAAATTCTACCGCTGATATTGATCTAGACCTTTTTAAGAAAGTCATGACTCTGAAATCTAAAGGCATTAAAGTTCTAATAGCTCTTGGTGGATGGAACGAATCGAGTGGTGATAAGTACAGTCGTTTGGTTACTAATTCTTCCTCAAGAATAAAATTCGTGAAAAGTGCTTTGGAATTTATCAATGAACACGGCTTTGATGGACTTGATTTGAACTGGGAGTATCCCGTCTGCTGGCAGGTATGTAAATAAGAATGTTTTTAATTAAGCTTATAATAATTATAATAATTATACTAATAATAATAATACCAAATATAATTAAAAAGAAAAACTGCTATGCAATCTTTCAGGCTGACTGCAGCAAAGGTCCCTCTTCAGACAAAGAAAGCTTCGCTCAGCTTTTGAGCAAACTTAGTCCAACATTTAAATCCAAGAATCTTCTCCTAACTTCTACTGTTTCTTCAAGTAAAACCATAATTGATAAGGCATATAACGTGTCGGCACTGGTGGACAATTTGGACGCAATTATTGTCAATTCTTTCGATTATCACGGACACTGGGATGAAAAAACTGGACACATTGCTCCACTATTTATGCATCCAGAAGATGAATTTGATTACTTGAATGTAAACGCATCACTGAGATATTGGATCGAAAAGGGTGCTCCACCCTCTAAACTTATCATGGGAATTCCTCTCTACGGTCAAAGTTTTACTCTCGCTGATAAAGAAAGCAACGGTCTGGGTTCAAAAACTATAGGACCTGGCAAAGCTGGAGAATTTACGCAATCAGCTGGATACCTTGCTTTTTATGAGGTACGAATATTATATTGAATTATATATCTCACACATTCTCTTCTAATTTTGTGATTTTTACTAACAATTCGTACTTAAAATATTTTAGATTTGTGATAACATTAAGAATAAGGGCTGGACTGTCACACGAGACCCAAGTAGAAGAATTGGACCTTATGCTTCAAAAGATGACCAATGGGTTAGTTACGACGACATCACGGAAATTGCCAGAAAGGTTTGTTTCTCAGATCGAAAACAATGATTGTTAATTTGAATTCATGTTTTCACTATATGTACAATTAATTATTGAAATTTGGTTTCAATTTCAGGGTGCTTTTATCCAAGAATTGGGACTCGGAGGTGGCATGGTATGGGCCCTAGATTTGGATGACTTCAACAATCACTGCGGATGCGGAAAATACTCTCTTTTAACGGCATTAAATCGAGGATTGCAAGGCAAATTATTAAATCTCAAAGACTGCACAGAAGAAAATTTGTAAAATATTTCTACTTTTACAATATAAATAATTATAAGCTTGACTTTATGATAAACTACGCTACGTTTATATATTAATATACATGACGATTTGCTTCAGTTAAAAGAAGTAAATATTTTGTTCATCTGTTACAAATCTATGTTGAAGTTTATGAATTTAATAATATGTATAATAAGTACGACAACTTAAAATGTGATATAAAGCAAAAAATTGAATTGTTTTACGATATGACGCATAAAATAGTTAAGGTTTAGCATGGAACTTAAAAAATACAGTAATGTATTATGTATCATATTATTTGTCATGCTCAATAAAAAACTGCCATTTTTATGTTAAATATTCGTTCTTAACTACTGTCCTTCTAATATTTAAAGAAATTTGAATAACAGTTAATAATATATACAACTATATGATTCTACACTTTTCCTCTTCTATTTTGCAAGTAATTCTTACCTCTGCTATATATAAACTGTCTATAAGATACCAGAAGATGCGTCTTTAAGATTCAACGACTTATTTTCTCCCTGCTTTGCATTACGCGAAAATCTTAATCAGTTTTTCAATCAACATGTTTCAAAAAAATTATGAAAGAGAGTATTGTATTTTTTTCAATAGCAGATAAATTATTCAAGGTCAGTATGTAGAAACATGTACGTGCAAGTTGAGAGTTTGAAAATAGTATTCTGAGATTGGCTTTGCTGACAAAAGTAGAGAAACTGACTTATATCAAATCACTATTATAGTCTTTAGATTGCCTCTGCGGGTAGAGAACCTCTAAAATAATGTGTCAGCATTTTTACATTTGTGTGCATCCAATTAGAAATTCATAAGAATAATTACGACAGCTCAGCAGTGGTGATAGTTAAAAGATTATTCAATTGGAATCAATTTTCGTTGGAATATAAGAAATTAATTTACTGTTATAAAGTATGGAAGATAATCCAAAAAAAGGTATGTTTAACAGAGTTAACTATTTCATTAATCATTACTAAAAAATTCTCTCTTAAAATCTTTAGTAAATAATATAAGGACTTGACAAACTTTTCGTTTATCACAATAACTGTAAATGTATTATTTATATCAATTTTGCAGTTTTTGTGAAGTTGAATTTGGTTGCATTTAATTTCATGTTATCCTGAGATATTATAGTTCTTAAAACCAAAACTTTGTTCTTTTGTCTTTACTGCAGTGTATATATACTTATATATATAGCACGTGTGTTATTGCACGCTTTTAAATGCTTTTTCTAACCTATAAAAAAAGATAAAAACCGGAAAATATCATGAAATAGATTAATCAAATTTTCTTTAATACTTTGATTAAAAATTTACCTTTAGAATATATCATTTTGGATTCCTGATTCATATTATTACTCTGCTATCAACTGCTATTATAATCAAGTGCATTGATTATTACTACTTTTTTAATGTGTGAATTACACATTGCTTTTGTTTATACATATATCAGATATCTTTGGTTTTCATATATTCCATACAATATGCAAGCGAACTTGAACATTTCAAGATTTTCAAGAGCATAAGTCAAAAGTCAAGATCGAATTACATAACGCACTCTCTGTGAGATTAATTCACTTCAATTTGCTATCAATATATGAATATGTATTGTAAATAAATAGAATGAAATACAACATCCATAAAATGAGGTTAGCCATAACGATGTTTGGCACACTCATTTCTTCGATTGCTTCAATATATACATATATATAAACACAAAAATATCTTTATGATGTATCAGTGTACATAGTGTGTACATATTTCAAAATTAGTCTCATATTTAGAACAGAAATGACATTATTTACACATTACAGTTTTAGACTGAATTAAAGTCAAAAGGTCGAATCCAGAAACTGATTTTCTGGAGGGGGGGGGGGGGGGGGATTCGAAAGGTTATGTGAAAGGACCACGAAGGAAAGGAAAGGACTACTTTGTAGGTTAGAGATCGAGATCCTTTGTAATAGCTGCGTAGTGCGTGCATGGCTGCGCGTGAAGGTCAAAAACGCCGAGTTAATTTGTAATTCAGAAACCTTTAGGGGTGGAGGGGATCGCCCCTATCGCCCCACCGTGGATCCGCTCCTGAATTAAAGTCTAACAATAACAAAATATCCTTTTTGGATTTTTCCTTCTTTTTTCACATTAAAATTGTCATACTGTAACATTATAAGAAAGAAACACGTAAAGGAGAGTAAAATGCCGTCAGGTAGCGATATTATAATCAATTGTGTTCTGCAATCGTGGCATTTTTGACAAATTAATTGTTGTTTCAGATAGCGACGTTGCAGTATTATGTCCTGACTCTTCCAGGATTACAATCTCGAGAAATTCAGACCCAGTTGTAAGCTATCATAATTTTATATTTGTTTAATCAAAATCACCTTCTCATCATATAAATTAATTTAGTATAATTTTGTTATAGGTTAGAAACCAATATTATATTTATATAGTATTTATATATTATATATACTATAGTATAAAGAAAATCATGACACATACATTATAACAATATTGAATAGCATCAAAGAATAGCATATCAAAATATATGCGTAAACACGATTTTTCCTCGGTTATTTTTAATATCAACAAATGAAGAGATTACATATACTTCCTTATTTCAATTTGGTATGTCTCAACTTCCTCAAGTTTTATCAAATTAAATTTATTTACTCCACGCATTGAGTTTAATTGTTTTAATTAGTCGTATCATCCTTTTTAATAAAAACTGATAGAGCCCGAGCTCAATTGGTCAATCGTTCCCAACATATTGTACGTAATCAAATTAATTTTGAGGCTGATACAGATAAATCGTCAGTTAACTTAATCAGTGAACTTGAGAATGTTGACCACGTCAATAATCTTTATGTAATAAACGTCTGCTTTCGTCAGAGAAGATTTCTCTAAACTTTCCTGCTCTTTCCATAGACATTGACTAATTTAGTTAAGGGCGTTGCAAGTGTTAAGCTCCAAATTCCATTCTTCATTTTACTCAACGAAAATTATAGATAAATATTTTTTCGCTCTGTAGCGCTAATCTTTTTTTAAATATAAGACTGCATACAGAGCGAAAAAATATTTAATTTCGATACTTTTTGCATAAAACGAAGAATTAAAAATCTGACTTCAAAATTGAATATTTTCATTTTACTTAAAAAATATTTGAATTAGTTATTTTCTCGCTCTGTACGCACAATTCTAGTTAAAAATTGATTAATTCTAGAGAGGGAAAAAATTCCAAATTTAATATTTGTTGAGTAAAATGAAGAAATGCAATTTTTAGATTAGAACTTGGCTCCAACACCCTTAATTTAGAGTATCTTAAAAAAATATTAATAAAAGATTGATATTTCAGGGAAGTGATGAAGAAGATAATGTTCAACCAGGAGGATGGAGTCCACTGCTTGTTTTGGCAGGACTTGCGTGTTGTTTGGGGTCAGCTTTACCAGCAGGATTTCATATAGGCGTGATTAACACTCCCGCGAATGTTAGTAAATTCTTATTAAAAATTGTCACTGACTTTAAAAAAACTATTACAAAGATTTCAAGTCCTTCTCTTTGTAGATAATCAAGGCTTTTTGCAATGAAAGTTTAGAACAGCGATATGGAGTACAAATTTCAAATGACGAAATGAATGTACTATGGGCAACTATAGTGTCAATTTTCCTAATTGGCGGTGTATCAGGATCGTTAACTGCAGGTCTTTTAGCAGATAAGTTTGGAAGAAAAGGTGCTTTAGCTGCTGGAAACCTATGTGGTATCATCGGTGCTTTATTCTTTATTCTGACACCAACGTTAAATTCATTTGAACTTCTTTTGGCTGGACGCCTTGTAGTCGGTATGTCTTCCAAATTCTTCTACGACTTTTGATTTTGTTTTTCGATACTAAAGTTCTTTTCAATGATGAAAACGGGAATTCTATTATGAAATATGTGGGTATTGTATTCTCAGGTTTATCTGGAGGTCTTGCCACTAGTTTAGTGTCCATGTACATGACTGAATTGGCACCTCTGAGACTCAGAGGGGCAGTTGGTGTATTGTGCCAATTAGGTCTTACTGTTGGAGTACTTTCAGGTCAAATCGTAGCATTAGACACAATTTTAGGTACTGAAAAATTATGGCAATATATGTTAGCTGCCAGTTCTCCACTATGCGTTCTTGCATTGCTGGCTACTTTAGTTTTACCAGAGAGTCCAAAATATCTGTATGTGGTAAGGGAACAGCACGAGAAAGCTATAAGCGGTTAGTATATAATTATTAGTGTTTGAAGAAGATTACACACAAATCTAAATTATAATGTAATCTACATTGACTATGATTTTTTGTTTTTAGAATTGAGTCGTTTACGCAATATGGATATCATTCTTTTACGGAATGAAGTATTGGCTTTGGAACAAGAGCTGACCACTCGGACTGCCAGTGATAATTGGACTATTAGCAGAGTTTTAAATGATCAGTGCTTGAGATTACCCCTTCTCTTAGTTATTTCAATGCTAGGTGGTCAGCAACTGAGTGGAATAAGTGCCGTTTTCTTCTACTCAGATTCTATATTCAAGATGGCAGGATTAGATAAGACAAGCTCTCAATATGCTACGATAGGAACGGGATTGGCTAATGTGTTTATGGCTATGATTTCCTTCTCAATAATGTCCCGCTTTGGGAGAAGATCTTTATTCTTAAGCAGTTGCTACTTAAGTGCAATTTCTCTATTCGTTCTCTGTTTTGCAATCGCTTTTATAGTAAGTCTTTTCACTTTATTCAAATTTATTAAAGTACATGAAAGAGATAATGTATTTCTATAAAATATCGTACTTTATATTTTCAGCACACTTCCAAGTTCATGCCATGGTTGTGTATAATAGCTATACATGCTTTTGTGATATTTTATGGCTTGGGACTGGGTCCAATACCGTTTTTCATTGGATCTGAGTTATTTGATGTCGGCCCTAGACCTATTGCAATGTCTCTTGGTAGCGTTGCTAACTGGAGTTGCAATTTTATAGCTGGAATGACGTTTCCTGTTCTGCAAAGCTTCATTGGCTCTTACGCCTTTTTCATCTTCATTGTCTGTATTTTAGCCGTGGCATTCTTCGCAAGGTAATGATAAAGGATTACGTCAAGCTGATATTCAATTCAAGAATTTTATTTTGTATTAAAACTTATTAATTTTCATTTAGGACCTATTTGCCCGAAACACGTGGAAAAACTACTAATGAAATAGCATCAACCATGACACAAGGATTCAAATCTCGACCAAACAATGTGCTTAACAGTTTTAATTAATAACAATCCTAGAAGAATTTTATAAGAAATTAATTAAGAATTCAAAGAGATTTTATTTAAATACATATAGTGCTTCTTGTTGTAAGAGTTGAATGACAAATGCGACTGTTAGTGAAGGTGAATGCAAAGTATTTTTCTTTGCCTTTTTTAATTATACATCATTTTCAGCCTAGAATTTAATATGTTTTAGAAGTAATTTTAAGTTTTGTCTTTAGACTCCTTTACATCGATTATTGTTATTTTTGTTTTATATGAACAACTCTACAGATGTGATCATAAATCTTAAAGGTGTTCGAAATATTGTTTTATACGAAATAGTCATAGATAGAAGTCAGAAAGTGGATACTGCGATACAATTTTCATTCATCCGACGTCCAAAATAATTTATTTTAGGATTATAAAAAGTAACGTCAGCTCAATTTTTCAAACGCATGAATGAGTATACAGTTAAATTTCATAACACAATACTTCATAGACTTGTATAACAAGATAAATATTTTTGAACAACATATTGTTAGATTATTTTTAAGTTTTACAAACTTTTTATATGTGAATACTAACTTTTAGCTGTTTTCATGTGAAAAAATATATATATTATACCTATATTACAATAAAAGAGAAAGAACTTGTTGATTATATCTTTCATTATATTCTTACTTCAAAGTCAAGCACATTAGTTAATTAAATTTAGCGTATAATTGAGCTAATTCTTCATAAAACACTAAACATAGAACTGTATGCGGAGCTATCCTCATCCAGGTAGGAAATACTCCCTTGTACAAACCGGTAAGGCCTTCAGTTTTAAATATTTTATATAAGGCATCACCGAGCCCACTATACAGTTCTCCTTTTCCTTTGGCATCAACACCTGTTTTAAACGTACAAATTTTAATATTTTAAAATTCAAACTATACTAAGTTGATTTTATAATAGGGTGCAGAACCTTGATTGTAAAGTCTCGTAGCTAGGACATCAAAAGGCTGCATTGTAAGAGCTACACAACTACCTCCAATCAAAGAAGCTACGAACGTCAAAAAGATTGGCCGATTTGTGAAAACCTACAGAATAAATACTTCAATAAGGCCCTTAAGGGTGTTGGAGCCAAGTTCTAATCTAAAAATTCGATTTCTTCATTTTACTCAACAAATATTAAATTTGAAATTTTTTCCCTCTGTAGAATTAATCAATTTTTAACTAAAATTATGCGTACAGAGCGAGAAAATAACTAGTTCAAATATTTTTTAAGTAAAATGAAAATATTCAATTTTGAAGTTAGATTTTCAATTCCTCATTTTATGCAAAAAGTATCGAAATTAAATATTTTTTCGCTCTGTACGCAGTCTTATATTTGAAAAAAGATTAGTGCTACAGAGCGAAAAAATATTTATCAATAATTTTCGTTGAGTGAAATGGAGAATGGAATTTTGAGCTTAACACTTGGGTCCAACGCCCTTAACACAATAATTATTATTTATTGAGTAACAAAATAATCTTTATACGTACTTCAGAAGATTTCAAAATATCGGATACTAAACCAAATGTTGTTAGTTGGGTTGCTGAACCCACAAATACTCTTGGTATGTTAGCATACCATCCTCTATATAAACTCGCAAATCCACCTTTTTTCCAAAGTAATTTAAATGCAGACCATGTTCCAGAATGTCTGTGTTGATATCCAACAGCTAAACATTGAGCTGATTGAGCTTGCAGTTGCGTCTTCACCTTTAATAATATAAAAATTAAGAAAATAATAAAACACTGAAGAATATAGTACTTTCATACCATGTATAAGGGGCTTCCAATTACAGCACCCACAGAACCGGCAGTTCCAGATACCAATACTGTTTTTAAAATATCAGTATTACCTTTTTCATTTAAAATCAATTCATAATTCTTAGCAGTATTATAAACTCCTAATCTTATTCCATTAAGGACTACTTGAAACGCCAAGGCGGGTACGAGACCAGCTTGAAGGGCAAGAACTCCTTCATGTTTTGCTATAATGAATGCCGCATGAAAAGTGTTTTTGTATATTTTCTTGTAAGATCCTCTAGCTTCCAACTCCCCTTGCAGTTGAAGACGTATTTTAATAACTTCCGCTGGATTAGTAAAAAATCCTGCTCCAACAGCAGCCAAAGCTCCGATGACAAATTCACCTCCGGGCCTAGAAAAATTCATATTATAATTTAGAAAATTTGGATTAATTTTAGGTAATTTGAAACAGACATTTTTAATTACAGTAAATCTTTACTCTTCCAGATTTGAATTCTTGGCGCGTATTGTAAGAGCATGACTACATTTATTGCGTAGATTTCAATATACATATATGTATATTGATTGCGTAATTTGATAGTACCATTTCACACAACAGTGTGATCTTCCAACTCACATAAACAACATATTTTATAGATAAGAAATAGTCTTAAAAATACATACGCTTTATTGCTGCCAGTGTCTTCAATTGTTGTCATTATGGAAATTTATAATTTTAACTTTATTAACAACCAACTACACGAACCCAAGTAGATACGAGATTAAGGTTGCGACAGTCATATGCGGGTCATATTGTGACCAACTGATCTGAATTTTCCATTCAGTCTTCCTCAGTTCTATAAGAATTCCAAGGTTAATAACCCAATACTCTTATCTTACTAAAACTGTTGAATAAACTGTAAACAGACTATTCGAAAATAAAAACTTATCATTTTTATACAAATAATAATTACTATTTAATACATTTTTATGAAGAAAGTATAGTTAAATGGTAAATATGCTTTACTAATGTATTTGTGATGTCAGGGGACATCAATAAATTACGAGACTCCTCAAATGATTAGAAAAATTTCTACTTGAACATTTTATTATATCAAGTAGTTTACTATACAAGATTAACAATATACTCTAAAATAGTATTGTATAAGATTTGAGTAGTTTTGATGAGATGCGAAACCACTCCCTCTAAGGTTCACTTAAACATTACGCAGCATAAACAAATAAAAAGTAGTTTATGGTTAATTTTAATATTGTATTCTTCTCTTTTTGCAGCTATAAAATTCTACCTTTGAGTAAACTTGATAAAATCAGATATTCTCTTGTCTTTCATATCGTTGCGCAATATTTGAGTGGCTGATCTCTTACATTATATACATACAAACAATATAAATGCTAAATGCGCTGGTACGTTTTGCATAGATTTGTTTTAATAAAAATCATTTTTAAAATGTGGAAGAATATTTTCAATTAAAAAATTGTCTTCTCAACGTACGAATGTATAATGCAAGGAATGAAATGTTTAACAAGTGTTCCTTAAACTTCCTGGGCAGTAATGAAAAAGATCAACTTTACTGTCAAGCTAATCTTTGCTTTATGCGAAAGTTTGGGATAAAAATAGTTCTTAGTTAATTTCACTGAATGAAGAATAAAATTGAGGTTGTTATACAACGCTAGAATTCTGTTTAATATCTCTGATCCCAGGATGCCGGCATTTATTATTTGTTTCTGCATCAGAGCGTGTAACGTTTTTAGAAAGCGTTTAAATCGAAGATTTCAGAATTCCGTAAACATCTCGTTCTAACTTTTAGCCATTTGCATTTTTATTAAATTTCACGTTAGCTGATGGACTTTAATTAGAGTCGTAACAGCCTAATTTTTTTAAAACGTTCAATCCTTTTTCTTCGTATTCCTCTCGAAGCATCCACACGGCATCACGATCTTTGGTTATTTCTGCTAATACTGCACCACCCATAAATACCATATCTTTTCTTCTAGGAGAGTCTTCGATTCTGATCTTAAATTTCTGTTGAAAAAAATGGCATAATTCATTGTAAAATAGGCACAAAAAGAATATCATTAATGTAATTAAATATATTTTTACATTTAACTTCGACGTGTCGTTCTTTAATACTCGTTCGAGGTAAAGCTGCTTTATTTCTCGTTCAAGTCTAGATGGTAGGCCAGGATACATGGTACTTCCACCGCTCAATACTATATGTTTATACAATTCACTTCGCATGTCTATATCTGCGGCTTGAATTGTATTAAAAACAAGTTCAGCTATTCCTGGGGCTTCTACATTAATAAGATGTGGTTGAAAAAGGGCTTCAGGTGCTGCGAATCTTTCGCCTCCAACTTTAATAACTCGACCATCTGGTAGCTACAGAAAAATAATTTACAATATTTGAGTATTAGAATTTTATTATTTTAATATTAATAGAATTATTTTAATAATTATTAATTATTAATTACTTGATTCGAAGGAATGAATTACTAGACGTAACTTACTGTGTAAGATTCTACCAAAACTGTCGTTTCAAGGGCTAATTGTTCTTCTGTTTCAAGATTATAGCCGATATAACATAATTTTTCCTTCATCATTCTCACAGTTTCAAAATCTGCAGAGTGATTAAATGCATATCCACGCAAGAGTAATAGTTTAATAAGGTACATTGTAATGTCGCGCCCTGCAATGTCCAGCCTTTTAGTTAGATGGGGCAAGGCATATTCTTCATAAACGGGGCAAATGTGAGTTACACCATCTCCTGAATCTACTACTACTCCACTAATTAATCCTTGAGCATAGAGAGTGAGTACAGCCTGAATGGCAATGTAGGTTCCAACAAAGCCATATTTCTCAAACATGACCTAAAACATTTTATGAAATTTATTAAAACTGTAAGTCAATTTTAATTTAAAAAGAAACATTAGAAAACGTACCTCAATCATTTTTTCTCGATTTTTCGTGGGATTCATAGGCGGTTCAGTGAGCAAAATTTTACACTCCCTAGGATTAATATTCATCTTTTCTGGTCCAAATGTATAATCCCAAACGTGACACATGTCTTCCCAGTTTCTGTTAAATTCAATTTCAGTTAATTTCGACAATAAAGTGAAGAATAGGTACAGAATTTAAAATACATACTTAACAATGCCATTTTGCATAGGATAACTGATTTCTAACATGGACCGAAGTTTACTAGCCTCATCGCCGACCATTAAATCCTGTTGAGAAATATAAAAATATACTTTGGAAAAGATATATGTTAATCGAAAAGTTGACTCTAAATGAAATTCCATTGAATGAATAAAAACCAAAACACTGTATTTCGTTGACTATTAAAAGGTAAAGTACAAAATATATCTATATAAAAAAATAAAAATAATAAAATACACTTTCAAACGTAAATTGTTAATTTGTTTAACTAATATTTTAATTAAAAAATGATTTAATGCTTTTCCTAGCTAATGCAATTGATTAAAATAAAAATCTCATTTTTTAATGTTAAAAATAGATATTACATCATCAATAACTGATGAATATTATTGTATATGAATATATATTGAAAAATTGTATTCTTACTTATCATTATATAATTTTTGATTTGGCTGATGTCCTTACAGGCACTAATGTAATGGACATATGTATATTAACGAAAGTGCAAGAAACTTACAGGCATGTTAAGCACATCCTACGAGAGCAAATGCAAGCACACAAACATAGAAAGTATTAAAATTATGCACACGCCACACGTTCATATACAAAGAACAATAGTTATGTATTATCGGAATAATGTGTATAAAGTACCTAAACTAGTTTCAAAACGAAGTTCGGGATATATTTTAAGTCACAAAATAAAACGTTTTGCTAAGGCAAAGTTAATTTTGAAGTTCACATCAGAACGATTTTTTGTTAGAGGACGTGCGTGAAAACATTCTCGATATTTAGTAAAATTTTATCCATACGAGTAATCAATATCACACTCTAGAATTTCAGAAAATTTGACTTACACGAACGCTATGCTCTTGCTGAAAATATATTTTTATAATTAGATTTTGTGAAACAATGACATTTTTAGATTTAAATCATCCTATACACAGAGATAAATCTGTTGTATCTTTTACAGTCTCACACATATCAGTCTCAGGCATATATCTGCTTCAGATATTTTTGAAAATTCATTTGAATCAATTTGAAGTATTGAATATTTCAAATTCGAAATGTGTGGAAAAAATATCAAATAGAAAAGAAAATTCGAAGTGTTCAAAAAGTAAAAGAAATAATTCACATAATAGAACAAAGCAATTGCACGAATAATCATTGGACGTACTACTCCATAATAAAGTTTAGAGATTCCTTAAAATGATGCAGACACATATTTGCATACGCAGATCATTTACAACTAATCCCTCTGGGTGAAATACGTGAGAGATATTTTAAGTATTATTAAAGCTGAAAATACTCATATGTATTTCTTAATTGATAGAATTTATACAGACATAAGTACAGTCATGTTCTACGGCGTATGAAAGAATTAAGCAGCATATTACATTCCCGAATTTGACTTACAATCTCGCTTACAAATCATTACGAAAACTTACATTAATAAAATTTGTTCTATTTTTTACACAATGTTTAATAGCATTGCACAACAAACAGTAACGCACCTAAAATAAAAATAGCTTAATCTTTGTAAAAGAAAAATTAATTGGCATACCTTTACATCAATTTCTCCTATTTTATTCGTAGCTCTGATAATAGGTCGACCCACAATAGAGGGAAATATGTGGGCTGGGAAATTCGCACCTGCGTATCCACATTTTACAAACTGAAAAAAGAAACATTCTAATAAGTAATTAGGATGGGAAATTGGTAAATGACAGAGTAAAAGCAGAAAAACTATATAAATTCATAGATGTGTTTATGTTATAATTTTCTCTACATCAGTCAACAATTCGTTCACGTTTATAAATTTCAGTACCAATTTAAAAGGATTCAAGGAAACAAATTTACACAAATCAACAAATATGTCACTAGTAGAAAAAGTTTTAAAATCATTATTGCTATAATTCAATATGTTTTCAAACATAACCTTACCCCCGTTCCGTTGTCGCATACAATGACTTTTCGGCCCTGGCTATCCATTTTTTGAGTTTTAAAATTTACTCAATACTTGAAATTAGGAACTTCTTTCGTATTTCAGTGTTAACAAACTTCTGTATTTCACAAAATCCGATTAAATTGAAACGAAAAAGGGCGTCACCGGCATAGCTTTTTGGAACCACACATTCATGGAGTTGGTACAAAAACCACACAAATTATTGAAGCACAAGTTTTCTGTAATCAGGTATTGAAAGGATTTTGTGAGATTTACAGTAGGTTTTTCGTATTGTTCATATCGAATGATCTGTCAAATATCATGAATTCAGTGACCATATATTGCAAAAATATGACATGACAATGACCAACAATGACACATCTACTGTACGGACCAGCAGTGGGATTCCGAGCTCAAAATCCGAACGGATCTCTCTTTTTAACACCGTAGGATAGAAAGAGAGGTCCGTTCGGATTCGTGTGCTCGGAATCCCACTGCAGTGGCCCCAACTTCTTCTTCTTCTTCTTCTTTAATATAGGTAGCCTATAGGCGACCTCGTTGGCACTGTACGTGCGAATCGTATCGCTTTGTACACCTGGCCACGAACTAGTGTTGGGTTTTACCCAATGATATATCTGTAACAGTGGAATGTTCTCCCAACAGGATTATCAAGCCCCGAAGGGAGAGAAAAAATGGTGTGCGCATGCGCTCTGTGCATGCGGGCGGCATATTTGAATTTAAATTTAGGGTCTAAATTGAAATTGAAAATTTAGATTTTAAGATTAGCATCTTTTAGGAATTTGAATACGTGCGAGACGACTCGCACAGATGGATTGTTTAAAAATTGATAACTACAAAAGGGTGGAGGGCATTTTAATGATTTGGAGAGACCCTTTATTAGGGAATCTCGAATATTATTGAAACGGGGGCAGGCCCAGAGAATATGGTCCAGGTCTTCTTCAATATCAGGGTTACAGGGGCACCGATCTGAATCGATGATATTTTTGCGGAATAAGCTAGCATTGAGAGAATAGTGATTACTCCTCATGCGACAAAGAGAAACTGTCCACTCTCTTGGTGCAATGAAGGAGGCAAACCAGGGTTTTTGTCTATGTTGATAAAAACGTTGGGTGTAATGAACACCCTTGTTTTCCCCAACTTTAGAATAATAATCCCTGGTGCTGTCTAGAAAAGATTTTCGGGCGGAACTGAAGAAATCTGTGCTGGGTAAAGAAACTGGAAGAAACTGACCGGTACCAGCGGCTAACTTGGCCGCCTGGTCGGCTCGTTCATTTCCTCGAATTCCTTTATGACCGGGGATCCAAACCAATGCGGCCGTGCGGCCGAGCCCGGCCAAGGTCGCTAATCTATTTCTAATTACGAAAATGATAAAAGATTTAATTTCGCTAGGACAAACTGCTGCTATACTTTGAAGGACACTTAAGGAATCTGAAAATATGACCGATTTAATAATATTGTTTTTTATTATGTAGTCTAAGGTATACAAAATCGCGTATGCTTCGATTGTAAAAATAGTGGCAAAGTTAGAGATTTTCCAGGAAAGAGTGGTTCCAGTCGAAGGACAGACGAAGGCAAATCCAGCTGCCTCATCTATCTCCGACTTGGAACCATCTGTATAAAATTGAATGAAGTTTGGAAATTTCGAGTCTGTGAAGTCTTGAATAAGAGCCTCTGGATCTGGGCAATTCTGAACTAAGCGACCTATGCCAAACTCGACCCCAGGCTCGTAGAGATGATCGGAATAGGGGAATTCAAAATAGGGGTGGGTTTCCGAACTTCGAATCTGATGCTTAAAATTGGCAACCCTATCGTAAGCTCTAAATAGCACAAAAATGTCTCTAATGCGAAATCTATTAGTTTGGTTAGTGGAGTTCCAAAGTTCCCTGAGGCTGTCTGATAGGGAATGTTCATGAAGAGAAAATGATCTTAAGAGATATCTTTTTGCTAAATAGCAAAATCGTTTCTTTAAAGGGGATTCGCAAGTTTCAGCTAGCATAACGTTAATTGGAGTACTGTTTCTATAGCCTATGGCTAATCTGATAGCCTGATTTCTAACTTTTTCTAGTTTACTAAAAAATTTTTCGTGCTTAAATGTATAGATATGAGAGCCGTAGTCTATGCTACTTCTGATCAGTGAGTCATAAATTTTTAAAAGAATATAAGGATCCGCTCCCCACCAGACGCCCCTAAGGACCTTTAAGATGTTTAAAATTTTTCGGCATTTCTCGGTTAGATAAGCAAAGTGGGCATCAAAGGAGAACTCGAAATCCAATAGTACTCCCAAGAATCTGACTGTTTCTGATGGATAAATTGGAATATTATTTAAGTTAAAAGAAAGCAAATTATTATTGAAGTCTAGTTTCCGTTTTGAGAAGAGAACTAGTTTGGTCTTCTCTGGGCAGATCTCGAGACCCCTTCCAGCTAAAAAGTCGGAAAGAAGGTCTGCGCATCTTTGGAGAGAAGCCACACATTGTTCAGGGTTCTGGGATCTGCTAATAATAGCTATATCGTCTGCAAATTCAATTAAGGTACAATTGTTAGGGATGATAGATAATAATTTTCTTGTGTAAACTGGGAAAAGAATCGGACTGAGAATGCTTCCCTGAGGGAGCCCCACAGTGCTGGTTCTAGGACCTACTAAATCGCCGTTAATTTGGAAAAAAATATTTTTACATGCAGTGGAATCGTATACGAATCTAGCCATTGACTCGGGGATGCCGATGTCCCGTAGGTCCTCCGCCAGGATTTGCGGGATGACGCTCGGGAAGGCTCCCTTTAAATCTAAAAAAAGACCGGCTGTGACCTCCTTGTTAGCAAAGCCTTTCCAGACTTCTGCTGCTAAAATAGCCAAGTTGTCAGCGCAAGACCTGCCCTTTCTGAAACCAAATTGGGAGGGTGATAAATACCTGTTGTGTTCTAAATACCAAATTAGTCTATTATAAATTAGTTTTTCCATAAGTTTAAATAGGCAAGAGGCGAGTGAAATAGGGCGAAATTTACCAGGAGTTGATTTTGGAATGAAGATTACTAGAAAGTTGTTCCATGTAGGAGGGAATAACCCGGATCTGTATATGCTATTGTATATTAGGAGAAGGGCAGATCTTGCCTCTTCAGGGAGATGTCTGATGATATTATAGTCAATTTTATCTAGGCCAGGCGCGGATTTTTTTTTGAGCGAGGAAATAGCAATTTCCAATTCTGTTTTAGAAAAAGGAGCTTCAAGAAATTCATTGGATCTGAAATCGGAAGGGAATTTGTCATGAAAAACTGTCGGGGGGGTTTGTTCGTCTATTAAAGAGTGCAACTTGGCAATAACTTCTACGTCTGCCGAACAGGAGGCCACTGCCGGTTGAGTGAAACGATTTTTAAAACACTTGACAACTCTCCAGATTCTCGAAATAGGAGTCATTCTATCCAAGGAATCGCAGAATTTTCTGAAGGAACTTCTGCGTGCTATATTAAAGGATCGCTTGGCCTTAGCTTCCGCTTTTTTCATTTCTAAATAATTGGGATATGACTTATTTCGTCTGTACTCCCCGGTGGTTCGTTTTCTTATCTCGACGGCTTGGTCGCAAGATTCGTCCCACCAAGGGGCAGGGACGAAGGGTTTTTTATTAGGGGATCTAAATTTTTGCTGAGAGATATGTCCAGTATGGGAAGAAGGAGGACAAGCGAGAGAAACCGCATTGTCAATTCCTTCAATGAGTAAATTGTAGCCAGTGAGAGGGTTAAAAGATGATTCATTAAACGTTGCTTCATTGACTTTAATAAAATCAGATAGCTTATTAGAAAAGTAAGGCCAATCGATATTTTTTAATTTATATTTGTGTGAAAAGAAAGGGGAAATAGGGATAGAAACTCCAAGGCTTGTGACCACCGGGAAGTGATCACTCCCCATGGCGTCCTCCCGCACATCCCATGAGCAATTAGTATAAAGATTAGGGGTCACAAATGAAAGGTCCAAAACCGAAGGAGATTGGCCTGGGCGTGTAGCAAAGGTCTCCCTGCCATCGTTTAGACAAATGAAGTTGGATTGGTCTAATGAGGAGCAAAGCTCTGCACCATTGGTGCAGTTGTGGGAGCTACCCCATGAGGAGTGGTGGCTATTAAAGTCGCCTCCAATAAAGACCAAGTTAGAATTTATTGCTGAAATAGAATTAAGTAGGGTTAACCAGGTGTTGGATAGAATGACATTATCCGAAGAAGGAACTCTGTAGACCGAAACGATCAAGAGCTCCCCCTCAGAGGAGTTAATTGAAATGCTTAGAGTCTCGAGTTTGTTTTCGGCGTTGAAAATTGAAGATATTTTGGAAAAATTGATTCCTGTTCTGATGGCTATTGCAAGACCACCACCTCTATTGGAAAGTCTGTCAGCTCTAATTAGATTGAAGTTCTTTAGATTAAAATTTTTGTTGGGTTTCAGGAAAGTTTCGCTGAGTAAAAGAATGTCATAGTCGACGGACATAATTAGTAGGTCTTCCTTCTTATTCACAATTCCGCGACAATTCCATTGCATTATTTTTAAGTTTTTAATTTGTGTCATTTTGAGGTGAAATTAATGAAGTCGTAAGGGAAGAAATGCTAGTCAAGATTCGGTTAAGCAAATTTTGTTTTTCCTCTTCATTGGAGGAGCAATCAGTTGTAAGGAAAGAAATTAAGCCGGTCAGGGCCTCGATAATGCTGCCAATGATTGAGATTGCGTTATTCTCGGGGTTGGTTGTTTTAACTACTGACGTGTGAGAAGTTGGAGAATGCAAAGCAAACCCATTGGGGAGTGAACTCTGAGATCTACCGTTGTTATGGTAGGAGGAGAAGTTTGGAGTTGGTGACGACGCTTTATTGGATTTGGCAGGAATTTGAACTGGGTTATTTGTTTTGGTTCCGAAATGAGATTTCGGACGAGATACCATTTCAGAGAAAGATCGAGCTTTAGAAGGGGAGGAAGTGGGTGGTGTTTGAGCATCGTTAAGTTCTGGGTGGGTTGAAAACCTGACGGAAGAAGAAGAGTGCACGGGGGCTGGTACATTTCTGGAATTCTTCCTGGGTCGGATCGCATCTTTTGCTTCGGAAAAGGAAACACCATTTTTGGCCGCATATGCCCTGAATTCTCTCTGGAATTGGAGCTCTGGACAGTTTCTTGCATTTGGAAGGTGATCACCGCCGCAGTGAACACATTTAGGGTCATTGTTTGCCTTGGGGCAAGGATCTTGGTCGTTATGGGTGTTGGGACCACCGCATTGTTTGCACCTGGAATTGGATCTACAATTGATGCTGATATGACCGTATCTCAGGCATTTCAAGCACATCTTCACTTGAGGAATGTATACTTCCACAGTTGTAGAAACCCTGAAAAGGGCAACTCTTTCCGGAAGTGAAGTGCCTTCGAAAGTTAGGAGAACAGACGTGGATGGAGTGTATGATCTTTGGTTTGTTTCTTTGTCAATGATTTTGCGGTTGAGACGGCGAACATTCAGTACAGAAGTCCTGCCCCTCGACGAGCCCAGGAATTCCAAACTATCGCGAATTTCGTCTTCTGAAAAATCGAGAGGGATGTTCTTAATAACCCCTTGGCAGGTAACAAAGTTTGCTGGAACAAAAGCGAATAATCCCTTAGATTTAAGAGTCACGGTGTCATCCAAAAATCTATTTGCTTCTTTATATGATTTTAGAGTTACGTTTAATTTTCCGAATCCCTCACTTTCCACGTGTAAGACAGCTTCTCTGTAATGAGAGCTGAAGAACTTACCGCAGGTCATGGGGTTCAAATTTTCCTTGGCTCGTTCAGAGGTATGGTCTCGCTGGACGATGACCTTGCAAGGACCCCTGCACTTGTCGCTGTAACGGAGATGGGTAAAGGGACCTTTTTTGGCGTTAGAGCCTGTGTTTTGATTGGGATGTGTGTTTGAGTGATTGTGAGTTTGTTTATTGTTTTTTGTCTGTGTTTGTGTGTCGAATTGGTCTTCCTCACTATCGGGGAGAGGGATTGAAGCGGGGTTGGTGTCGATGTCGCGTGATTTGTGACGCTTTGTGTGAGAGGCATTCTCGGAATTATCTCCCTCGTGATCATGAGTTCGATTTCGAGATCTTACCTTACGGAATTCTCCATCGGGAGGTTGGTTGTCGTTTGTGGGATTAAACTGGAGAGATAAAAGGCCCTCCAGCCCTTGTTTTTCGCTCTCATCAAGGATGGATGTATCCATGGTGCATTCATCAAGGTTAGGTGGCCGACCACCGGTGTCTAGCACCGACCTGGAACTAGCAGCCATGACCTATATTTCCATCAGCTTAAAAAGCCGGCAAATCAAAGCTATAAAAGAAAAATTTAAAGGGGGATTTAAATGCCGCCCGCGAACACGTGGTCGCGTGCGCCGCACGGGGACCGACGCTGGTCAGTGCGATAGGGTTAGGTTTTGCCGAGCGCGAAATTAAAAGAAAATAACAAGCAACGGCTAGCCTTTTTGGGATCACTGGGATTTTAAATGATTGTCGCTCTTGACAACACTCTATTTGCTCTTCGTTCGCACTTTGAAATATCCAAAAAACGATGAAAGAAAACACCTCGATGTGCACGTAAGTACGATGCGCACCGAACTCGATGTGAGATGTCGTGGCCCCAACTGGAACCCCGTACTCTACTGCGCATGCGTTGCACTCGGTATCTGATTGGTTGCTATTCGCGCGTAATTTGAAATGCATAATATTTTTTAGCATTTCAAATTACGCGCGAATAGCAACCAATCAGGTATCGAGTGCGACGCATGCGCAGTAGAGTACGGGGCTCGAGTTTTCGGACAGCCGAAAAGACCGACGATTGCCGACGACAAACGAAATTAACCGAAACTGGCCGAAGTTACATTAAAAAAATCTATGAATGCATACTACATACACGAAGGAATAATAAGGAGACCAAACTGCCAGTGGGAAGCCTCTCGAATCGGGAAATAGAAATTCGACCGTAAGTGCCAGACTTATTTACAGGAATTCGAGAATCTTCTGCGCATGTGCGCAGTTGACACTCTTCCTATTCATGGGAAAGGTGTGCGAGTGAGAAAGTTTGTCAAATTGATGTAAGTTAGAGAGGTTATGTTCGTTTGTTGCTATTATATGAACGATAAACGAAATAAATATATAAATAGTATTTTCAGTACTTGTTTGAAAAATGTGTGAACAAATTTTGAGGAGGAAAAGTATAGGTAAGTACCTTTTAAATTTGTAATATGATAAAGAAATCATGGAAGTAACATAACTTGATTGAAAAGTTTAAAGTTTTTCGGAGTCTCTTAACACTGAAGTCCATCACAAAATCACATCAATTAGACACCTTAATCACCTTATTTGCTTTAAACACCAAATTTACTTCCGATTGAAAAAATTTTGCCACCTGCACGCACTAAAACAAACGAACATAACCTCTCTAACTTACATCAATTTGACAAACTTTCTCACTCGCACACCTTTCCCATGAATAGGAAGAGTGTCAACTGCGCACATGCGCAGAAGATTATCGAATTCCTGTGAATAAGTCAGCAGTGGGATTCCGAGCTCAAAATCCGAACGGATCTCTCTTTTTAACACCGTAGGATAGAAAGAGAGGTCCGTTCGGATTCGTGTACTCGGAATCCCACTGCAGGCACTTACGGTCGAATTTCTATTTCCCAGTGGCGCCACGGAGTTCGGTCTCCTTATTATTCCTTCGTGACTACATACATATTGCTCAGCTCATGGCTCAGCTGATGTGTCAGGTATATAAACAGACAAGTATTGACAAGTATTTTGATGGAATTGATATTGATATATCCATCGATATGTTTAATACAGAACATTCAAATTTACACCTTAACGCTGCGTATATAGGTATATATTTTTTTTATAATCTCAGTTGACACAAATTTTGTTTATAACTCATAAAACATGGCTCAACGAATTGCATATTTAACAAGAAGAGAACATATATCGACAGCTCATCGCTTACATAGGTAAATTACTATATATTGTTGTGATTCATAAAATAAAAGAAGAATAAAATAATATTGAAAGAAATAAAATTTGTTCACAATATGTTGCAGTTCTCAATTAAGTGATGAAGAAAACAAACAGATATACGGAAAGTGCAATAATGAATGGGGACACGGACACAATTATATAGGTAACGTCTGTTGCCTATAATTTAAGGGCGTTGGAGCCAAGTTCTAATCTAAAAATTCGATTTCTTTATTTTACTCAACAAATATTAAATTTGGAATTTTTTCCTTCTGTAGAATTAATCAATTTTTAACTAGAATTATGCGTACAGAGCGAGAAAATATCTAATTCAAATATTTTTTAAGTAAAATGAAAATATTCAATTTTAAAGTTAGATTTTGAATTCTTCGTTTTATGGAAAAAGTATCGAAGCTAAATATTTTTTCTCTCTGTAGAATTAATCAATTTTTAACTAAAATTATGCGTACAGAGCGAGAAAATATCTAATTCAAATATTTTTTAAGTAAAATGAAAATATTCAATTTTAAAGTTAGATTTTGAATTCTTCGTTTTAAGGAAAAAGTATCGAAGCTAAATATTTTTTCTCTCTGAATGCAGTCTTATATTCGAAAAAAGATTAGCGCTACAGAGCGAAAAAATATTTATCTATAATTTTCGTTGAGTAAAATGGAGAATGGAATTTGAAGCTTAACACTTGGGTCCAACGCCCTTAATATATTTATACATAATATCCTTATAAAAGAAATTAATAAGATAATATATTTATGATACTTTCATTAGTTGAAGTTACCCTACGAGGTCCAGTAGATCCAATTACTGGTATGGTGATGAATATCACGGATTTATCACGTTACATGAAAAATGTCATAATGGACCGATTGGATCACAAAAATTTGGATAAAGATGTATCATACTTTCAGAATGTTGTGTCGACTTCTGAAAATGTGGCTATTTACATTTTTGATGAGATAAAAAAATTACTTCCAAAACCCGAATTAATGTTCGAAGTAAAGCTTTATGAAACCGAAAAAAATATTGTTTTATACAGAGGGGAATAGTTATCCGACAGACATTTGATTAGAACAGAATAAAACTGCATTTGTATACGTGTATTAAATTTATTTTTATAAATCTGTAGATAAATTCTAGTACAAAACAGATATATCATCACAGTTCGGTATACGTACTACAAATCAGGCAAAAAAAAATACACACACTCTTAAAATTTTAATGCAGTTTTCATATATAAAAACTATGAAATTGGAGATACGTTTATGCTATCTTTCAATGAAAATTAAGTTGCACGTAATTACATTTATTAAAAAACACGAAAATCTCAGTTAATACAGTAACTCACAAAATTTTTAACAATGTATGTATTATTTACGATAAAAATAAAAGCTACGTAACGTGCTTTAATAAAAAAGCAACTAGAAAATTTTTTCTAATTATTAACATATTTGTTTAATAATAAATAGATGTGGTTATAATATATTCTCATCAGTCTCAATAACTTGTGTCGTTTAATTGAAATCCTAATCCATTAATTCATCTTTTAGAACTTTGAGCGAGTAACGTATTTATCTCTTAAATATTCTTAATGTTATACATTAAATCAAATGGAAATAAGTACTAAGAGAATTTTCTCTGTAATTAAATGATTTGGCTATTTTAAATAATCCCTTACTCAAAAGGTTTGTTGACCTAAATTATGTAACACAGAAAGTACAAAACAACTGAAGAAAACAATATAGATATAAATTGACTAAAAAAGTAAAGCTTGAGAGATTATATGATAAAATGTATCTTATTATGCATCTCCTTATCTATCTTAGTTAAAACTTCACAATTTATTTGAACTATGTTCAGTCATTTCCTATGATTAGATAATTCTGTTTGTTTGGAAAAAAATGAAAAAACTTTTCCAAGTAGGAGATTTAGAAACTCACTTAATGAACTAAAAAGTTTAATTCGTATAAAAAAATAACCGAATAAAACTAAACTTACTGAATTATTTTATATATTCGAATTGGTATCGATCTTTACGTAACTTTTAATTGTCACATACGGAATTCCTAGTTCAAAATCATCTCGTGGCCAATACTTAAGCATAGGAGACTGTTGCGGTCTTTCTTCCTTCACTGAAAAATAAGCAAAAAGAACTGCTGCAGTATAACTGGCAATAAAAATAAATAGATGCCATAATGCATGAAGATAAGGGAAGTTTAGATCACGCCAAGTGTCACAAAAAAGTCGATCGTTCAACCAACAAAGTACTGCCAAAGCCCAGACTGCACCAGATCTCAAACCTAGACGATAAACTCGAGCAGATTTGGTCCTTTGAACATAACAAAACATTTATAATCAAAATAAATTTAAAGTTTGTTACGTAACGTCTAAATTCTTATTAAGGACAGGAAATGATTGTCTCATTCAATTAATTATTCAAGTACTCACCTTTTTAATTCGATTATCATAAAACCAAACGCAGGAATACCCAGACACATTAATGCAAATGCGTTAAGAGCAGGATGAATTAAAGCTAAACCAGTGGCGATCAACGTTGGCAATATAGCACAGAGTGAAAAATGTTTTCTATTATTTTTTAAGATATTTGGAAAGTATCTTCTCGGGAAAAACATACAAAAGCCTGCCATGAACACCCACAATATTGCTAATTCATCCAAAAGTTGACCTAAAATAAAAAATAGACATTAATCTTTATAAAATATTATACTTAAGGTAGTTGGACCCAAGTGTTAAACTCAAAATTCCATTCTCCATTTTACTCAACAAATATTATAGATAAATATGTTTTCGCTCTGTAGCGCTAATTTTTTTTAAATATAAGACTGCATACAGAGCGAAAAAATATTTAACTTCGATATTTTTTGCATAAAACGAAGAATTTAAAATCTAACTTAAAAATTGAATATTTTAATTTTACTTAAAAAATATTTGAATTAGATATTTTCTCGCTCTGTACGCACAATTCTAGATAAAAATTGATTAATTCTACAGAAGGAAAAAATTCCAAATTTAATATTTGTTGAGTAAAATGAAGAAATCGAATTTTTAGATTAGAACTTGGCTCTAACACCCTTAAAACGAGAAGATACATAAAAAAAATATAGTTTACCTATGAGAGATAAAGTTGCATGGAAGTAAGCACTGCTTACGCCGACCACCATTAATAAAAACCAAATGACATGAATGCCTGGATTAACAAATCTGCCATAATCTTTAAATAGATGCATCAGAATAGGTGGAAGTAGTAAAAAGACTACATTGCTAAGCTGTAAAGGAATTATAATAAGTACAATATTAATATTTTTTATTATTTTTAATTGCATTTAAATTACTAGATATTATTCTATGAGGCTCTTTTTTATATTTCAACTATACATTAAAAATAATTATAGATCTTATGGCTTTGTAATTATACTTTTATGGGAAGATAATTTGCCTAAAACGTTTATCACATAAGATAAAAAATAACCTTGAGAATGACAAAAAGGAACATTCTGACCATCTTCTAGTAATATTATATATATATTCTTATATAGGACATAAGGCACGTTGACAAAGAAATAAAAAAATTGCCTTCTTTCAGAAATGTTGAAAATTGCAATGAAAATGTATAATTGATTCTCTCCCTCTCTAAAATTTCTATTCTTAATTCAATATTGAATTAAATTAATTTTCAGAAGTTACAAGTACAATATGTATGATTAACATACGTGCATCCTCGAATATAATATATAGATTCAAGACTGGTCTAATTTTTCGAAATAAATTGCTAATGGTTCTCTATAAACATTAAATATTCTCCAGTTTACTCGCTATATATAAAAGGTCATAACAAATTTGGTTTAAAAAATGAAGATTCCAATTTGAGACAAAGAAAAATGTCGTGTCTACGAACCGTATTCGTAAATTCTGCGATACTCGGAGAAATGCTATAATTTCCTTCACACCAATCTACTGGTGAACTTCCAGCTTCAAAAGACCTCCACATGTTAAAAGTCTTTAATAATTTGAACAACAATATCTTTATCAATGTCACTTCACGACGTGTTTCTGAAGTCTTTGTTTAGCTTTCTATGACAGTGCACGCAGCGCACATAACAACAACAAACTGACAAATGAAAACTGATTTGACAGTGCGTAGTGCGACAGTGACAGATAAGTGGAATAAGTGAGACAAAAGAGATGTTGGTGGGGGGAACGAACACATCTACGTATGTGCACACACACACACACACCACTCATTAGCACATGCGCAGATAGTTTCCCGGGTTTCCCGTTTCCCGTAGTGTATGTATGTAATTCAAAGATTCAAAAAACCCGCCGTACAATGCCTGCTGGCATAAGGTTCTCAACCAATCACTTTTCGTTTACGATTGGAAATAAAGGACTGTGATTGGTAAACAATTTTATGCTTCGTGCACACTGCGTGATGCAAAAATTGGAGCACTATCGGCGTCGGCGTGTGCTGTGAATGAAGAATGCAATGTGAACAGAAGAACTCGATGTCGATAGATAAGATATTAGATATATGCATCTTGTAGATATACACAGTTTGATACGGTTTGATAGACTTTTGGTTTTGGTCTTTGGTGGAGTTTGGTAAGCCGACGCGTCTAGTAGAGTACTGCTGACTGGTTGTGACTGGTGCAGACATTCAGAATATTTGTTTCCATTCCGCTGTGGCTGTTACTCAATTTAGTAATTTACCTCTCGACAACGAGCTTGTGCGGTGGTTCCGGCGGTGAATCCAGATTTTCGCGCTGTTTCCGTGTGAAAGTTCACCGAATTTGTTGCGAGTCACGTACATCACATACGAAATACGAAATTAATCTGAAAAAACTACTACAAATCCACAATGAGCGCCGAAGAAGAGGTTCTACGAATCCAGAAGAAACTGACTAAAATGTCGAACGGAGATGGTTCGGTAAGTGAATAAAAATATGTAAGTTTATTAAATAAGGACGCGCGAACCGAAACGCCCTCGTGTTTTTGGTGCGGCAATTTAACCGCTGTAAAAAGTTTCGGAGAAAGAGTGAATTTCGTGTATGTAAACAAATTATTTATATTTGCTATAGCACTTAACATTTGTTTTGTTTGAGAATTAACTTTCTGCTTTAGTTCTTTAGTTTATTTACTTGGAAAGTATTTTTTAATACTGCTTAAAACATTTATAAAATTATAAAAGTAAATTTTAATTCAGACTTTGCGTTTTCAAAATGTCATTTACAGTCTTGATATTACTGAATATAGAATAGAAGTGGATTTTTTTCAGTATTATAATAATTAAAGTGCTGATAATGTGTTTAAATGTATTTACTCATAATTTTAAAATTACAGGGCCAAGAACAAGCATTGGACCTGCTAAAAACTTTACAGAAATTGCCGGTAAATTTGGATCTTTTGACGAAGACTAGAATTGGAATGACAGTGAATACATTTCGCAAATCAAGTCAGGATGAGGAAGTTATTTCCTTATCAAAGGTCTTAATTAAGAACTGGAAAAAGTTTTTGTCTTCAGGTATTAAATAAGTTTAACTAAAAAAATTTGAAGTAAAATAATTGGTGATTACTGATTAAACTATTTGACTAATTTCGCACTTCACTAATTAAAAAATTTCTCAAATATTTCAGACAAAGGCAAAGACTCCAGTTCATCCAGTAGTTCTAAAAAGAAGGAGGACAAATCGGAGAAAAACTCGGATGACAGTGATTCGAAAAAAGAGAAAGACGTTACCGATGGGGATGTGAAAATAAAGGAAGAAAAAAACATTAAAGAAGATAAGAAAAAACAAACTTCCTTCCCTGCACCATCCACAACTGACGCAGTGAGACTAAAGTGTAGGGAATTATTAGCAAATGCTTTACGCGTTGATGGTCAAAGTTTTGACGGTTGTGCGAGTCCTGAAGAATTGGCAGAAGAATTGGAAGATGCAATTTTTCAAGAATTTAAAAACACTGACAACAAGTACAAAAATAGAGTAAGTTTCGCTTCTGTTAACGATACAAGACAATAATTTAAAATTAGGATAATTCTTTTGAGTATCTAAAATTAATTTATGTACCAAGACTTGAATCTATTTTTCGTTTTGATTCTGAAAATTAATTGTTTAATTAATACAGGTGCGCAGTAGAGTTGCGAATTTAAAAGATTTGAAGAATCCCACCCTAAGGACTAACTTTATAGTAGGAGCCATAACAGCAGTTCGTCTTGCAAGGATGACAGCAGAAGAAATGGCGAGTGACGAGATAAAACAATTGCGAGAACAATTCAAGAAAGAGGCAATCAACGACGCACAGTTGGCAACTGTACAAGGAACGAAGACCTCGTTGCTCAAGTGTGGCAAGTGCAAAAAGCGCAATTGCACTTACAATCAAGTACAAACACGTTCGGCTGATGAACCTATGACTACCTTTGTTCTCTGCAACGAATGTGGAAACCGGTGGAAGTTCTGTTAAAAGTAGAAATAAAAGATAGTTTTTCTTTCACTTTTCGATCCTCATCTTCTAAAAAAAAAAAACAAACCACTGTAACTTGTCTCAAAACAAAATCTAAGGCATATTGGTTTATTTTTCACATTGGGTTGAAAAGAAGACAAAAATTCAATTGTGTTTTATACAATCACTTCGGTATCAAGAAATTCATAGAAATCAGCATTCATTCTCAGAGGCCGAAAATGAGAATTGGTAATTCGATTTCCTTTAAATTGATAAAGGTTGTCAGAAAAGATAATTTTTTAACAATATTATTTAATTCACAGTAATAATTAAATAATTGAATTTGTTTATTATGTACATAGAAAATGTGATACTCTGAGACATGCTGATTTTATTAAATAATCTCATCATTTGCTAAAAGCAAAAGGGGTTTCATTATATGTACTGTATCCTTTAATGATACCCCAGTTTTATTAGCTTTTAATGTTTAAAATATTACGCGCATTTTTTTATTAAGACAGTTAAATCTCGTTATGTTTAAATCAGCGAAATCAAATTGCAGTGCGAACTATTTTGTTTGACAAACCTATCCAAATATAATCATGTAATAAAGGCTCTATGGTATGTGAAAAGAACATGCGATTTCCAAGAAATAATTTTAAGAGTTGTGACATATTTAATTTTTTTCATAAAAAGCTTAAAGGAAAGATATTTAATAAAGTAAATATGAAATTAACACGACTCTGAGAGGTTTGGAAACCAATGACTCATAAAGGTCTGAAACATGTCTCACAATTTCAGACTATAAGAAACTGACATTGTCGCATCACCTAGAAATCTTTTTATCATTAAGAAACATTTAATTAACTATCCCGACTATCATGAAATTGATTAATTGAATTCAGTTATAGTTGGATTTGTATATTTTTTCACTCCATTCCCTAGAATAGGAGAGTTGGAGACTAAATTAATAAAACTACTATACAACAAATTACCGTGAATGTTTAATTTTTTTTTCTAATTCCCAAGTTTTAAAAAAAAAACAATCACCTTGAACTTTTGCTCTACTTTAGGTATTCACTATTTACAAATTTTAATACAAGTTATATATATATATAGCTTACGTTTAAATAAATTTCATGTGTTAATCACCTGGAGGATCAGGTTCGCTTCTACAAATCACAGAAATTCGTCTAGCCCTTGGGACTTTCTTCCCTTGGAATATTGATTCTGAGTCACTCAGAACTTCGTGATTGTATTTTTGTCTTGCTACTCCACTGAAAATTATACAATTTACTGTTTCAATCTGATTAAATCAATGTAAAAATTCATGTAGTATGTATTAAAAAGTAGATTTTTTTCTGCCACATTTTGTTTTTTTTTTTTTAAATTATTTTTAAGGCAATTTTAATAATTAAGTATGAAATTTGTACTTTAATAATTTATTGAAATACCTCATAATGTAGAGAGATTTTCTTGGGAGAAAAAAATCCTCCTTTTGATCTTCGGTTTCTACGGATGTAAGTCGCATTACACAATCGCTCAACAAACTTATTCCAGCAATAACATCCCCACAAAACTGTAATATAATGAAATTCATCTTCAAGTTTCACAAATAATATAAGATGTTAAGTGTTAACTTACAAATACAAGTAATTTTAGTAATTTTCTGGTATAAAAGTATGTATAAATTTATTACCCTAATACTATCCACATGAGGTTTAATCCACCCCTCAGCAGACAAATCTAAAACGTGGACGTATGCAAGTTGAGGAGTTCCAGGCGGAAAAGCTTTTTCTCTTACTTTATCAATAATTTTTGTATTATCTACATTCCATTGAGCTCGTTCTGTTTCGCGATATCCATGTATAGCCTGCATTTAAAATGGAGAATGTAATTTTACAAAATGTAGAATTTTGTGAATACATAATAAACTTAATGTGAAAGGAAAATATTGCACATACAAGAAAGTATTTTACTAACGTTATCCCAGTGTGAAAATTCATATCGTAATCGTTTTAAATAAGGATCAATTTCATGGAGAATAGAATCCTCTTCTTCCTGACTTATAAAATCCAGAAATATTTTCATTGTTGCGTGCAACTCTTTTTTCCAATCTTTGCTATGCTCTTCGTTTTTATTAATTGTTTCTACTGAAGAATTACTGTAAAGTGCAGTAAATGGATATCTAGATTTTTGGAAAATCGGAGTCTTCATGATCATTGATCTTAATGCCATTTTAGAGTAAAGTTCTAGAAAAAATTTAAATTGTATAAGAAATTAAATAAATTGAAAAAGCCCATTGACAGGTTATAGGTATTAAAAATTTAAGATCTTTAAGATCGTAATAAACTTAAAATAATATTTTATCAGTTGCATGCTTTTGATTGGTTTGAAATATATTACATACCTTACGTTCGAAGTTAATAAAATATTAGTTAAAAAAAACATTTACACTTTGAAAATTTGTCGAAATGACACATCTTTTAAACCCGGATTACTCAGAAATTCTGGTGGTTGTTCGGGTGCCCGGGAGCCCGGGTGGCACACATTTTTTGCATAATACATTATGCACGACACATAAGGTTCTCGGATCAATCACAGGTCTCCATTTCCAATCGTGAGCAAGAAATGATTGGTTGAGAACCTTTACGTCGTGTCGGCTTTTTACCACATCAAAATACTCAATACTCATATGATCATACATACGTACATGAATATACTTTTGTGTTAGTGACTTTCGTTGGACGAAGCAGACGAAGCACGTGTCTTGAATTCACCGCCAAATTGGTTTACAAATTTGTAAATAAAAATTGTTTTCAAGAATTGTTCGAAAAAACGGATCAAGCACTTTGATTCACGTTTTATTTTGTGATAAATAAGGTTTCTCGCATTTCTCGGATCGTGAACTCTGTTTATGGTTTAAATTAGGGTTGTGAGAATGTGAGCAATGAAACGTTTTATTGAAACATTGAAATTTTCACTTGAAACTTTCAAATGTTTCAAGGTCAAAGTTTCGTTTCATGAAACTTTGAGGGAAAGGAAGAAACTTTTATATGCGCATACGCGGAAGTCAGATCAGGTTAGGTAGTTGTATGCTACTTTTCCACAAATTTAACCTTGTTTTGGAATAATTATTTAGTGTTTCTTTAGTAAAACTATGATATTTATGAATATTTTTAAGAAAAGTGTTGAATTGTTACTTTAAATACTTAAAAATGCGGCAAGGAAGACACTGTGTGCATAGTTTGGATTTTCCCGCCGCTATCTTTGAAACATTGCAATGTTTCATGAAATTTTACAACCCTAGTTTAAATGTGGTTTAAATAAAAAAAAGTGCATATTTCTAACCTCTATTCTTATTTCATATTACATGCCAGCAGTTTTCTTCTGTTAATGAAATGGAAAATAAAGATACTCTGAAAGAGTCAGAGGAGAAGAGTACAAATATCCTTAAAGAAGGCAAAGCAGAAATCTTAATTGAAGAAAAGAATGTTTTCTATAATCCGGTTCAAGAATTTAATAGGGACTTAAGGTATGTTGTGATAGTATGTAGAAATAAAACATTTAGAGGGGTACTAATTATTATAATCTTTTATGCTTGCAGCATTGCCGTTTTATCTTTGTTTGCGGAGGATAAGAATGGCACAGTAAATCCGAAAAATATTATAGTTAAAGAAAATATAATAGAAGATAAGAAGCCGTCTATGACAGAGATATCAGTAAGATATTTTTCTTGTTTTTATAGTTAGTGTGGAATTATTTTAATTTCTGTAAAACATTTCAACAATTGTGATTTTATGTTAGGATGGAATTACGGTATTAGAAGCATTATCTGCAACTGGTTTGCGTAGTATAAGATATGCAAAAGAAGTAAATGGCATAAAATGTATTGTGGCAAACGATATTGCAACAAGAGCAATCGAGGCAATTAAAAAAAATATTGTGCACAATGGCGTGGAAGATATTGTAAAACCGAGTCACGAAGATGCAACGTAAGAGTCTTTATTTTAATTATTTGAAAGATTTGAGTGATTTTGGTCTATATATAATTGAGAATCGTTCAATTTTTAAAATATTGAAATCTTAATTTACATCTAAATTTCAGAATGGTCATGTATCAAAATAGAAGAACTCGTTTCGATGCTATCGATTTAGATCCTTACGGATGTCCCTCAATATTTCTCGACGGAGCAGTTCAATCTGTTTCTGAAGGAGGATTGCTTTTAGTAACAGCAACTGACATGGCAGTTTTAGCAGGAAATTCGCCAGAGACTTGCTACGTAAAATACGGAGCAATATCTTTAAAATCAAAAGCCTGTCATGAAATAGTAATGTCAATCTAATTCTCTAATTTATCCTTCTTCGACCTCATCAATGAATTAACAAAAACAAATTGAACAGTTTTTTTGTTTTTATTTAGGCTCTGCGAATTTTATTGCAACACATTTCGGCCCATGCGGGACGATACGGTCGTTATATCCAACCACTTCTTTCTATAAGTGCAGATTTTTATATCAGAGTTTTCGTCAAAGTTTTTACGAGTCAAAAAAAATGTAAGGAAAATACAACCAGATTAGGAATGCTTTATCAATGCTTTGGCTGTGAAAGTATGACGATTCAACCTTTGGGTATAAAATCACCAAATGGAGGTTTCAAGCTACCCGGGGGACCAATAGTGGATCAACTATGTAAATACTGTCAGCATAAGCATCATGTAAGGGAAATTGAAGGCATTAATTGCATTTGGAAATATTCGTTGAATAAAATGAGGAAATTATGTAAATGTAATTTTAATTAGAAAATAATTTGTTTCAGGTTGGTGGCCCATTATGGTTAGATCCTTTACATGACCAAAATTTTGTTTCGAGACTATTGTGCAAAGTAGAAGAAATGGAATTGGGAACTTGGAAAAGGATAAAAGGAGTTTTAAATGTTGTGAGGGAAGAGCTTGACTATCCTTTGTATTATACCCTTGACCGACTTGTAGGTATTTAAAGATTTAAAATAAAGTATCACGTTTTTTGAAAAAAAGCTACATACTTCCAAATCTCTTTCTAGATGTCGATTGTGAGATGTGATACACCCTCAATGATATTATTCAGATCAGCACTATTAAATGCTGGATACAAAGTTTCGTATTCACACGCAAATAAAATTTCAATAAAGACTGATGCGCCTAATGATGTAATATGGGATGTAGTTCGAGCTTGGGAAAAGGTACAAACGTCTGTTTCCTAAAATTCGTATTCATTTTCTATAGTTCTAGTTTTTAAATATTAAAGTTTTCATTACAGGAACATCCTGCAAAGCGGGACCGATTGGATAAAAAGAGCGTAGCTCTTGCTATTTTAACTAAAGAATCTGTCACACAAGTTTCGTTCGCAATTCATCCCCTTGCAAATCCCGTCTCTCGACAGAAACGTCTGGCACGTTTTCAATTGAATCCAGAATCTAATTGGGGGCCTGGGACGAAATCTTGCACAATGTAAGCTTTTTTAATTTAATTTTTTACAATTTAGCTAAATTTCGAATTTGAAATTGTTTATAGAAATACACTCGACTCTCTCAATAT
>CAJFCP010025949.1:138823-156485 GCA_904066005.1 Synergus itoensis | reverse complement strand
CTCCCATATTAGATGGACCTCCCATATTAGATGGACCTCCCATATTAGATGGACCTCCCATATTAGATGAGCCTCCCATACTAGGGGGACCTCCCATATTAGGTGGACCTCCCATATTAGGTGGACCACTCATACTTGAAGGAATTCCCACATTCGGAGGAGCTCCCGCAAAGTTTGGCGGAGCAGTCGAGTAATTCAGTTGTGTGCTCGAGAAATTTGGTGGTGGTTGAGAATATTGATTTCCCTGAGGTCCTCCCATCATTGGCTGATAAGTTTGATAATTCTGAACTGGAGGATTGTACTGCGCTGCCCACTGTTGTGCTGCCCAAGCAGCTTGATTCATTTCTGCAGTCATGGTAGGTGGTGCCATAGTTGTTGTCGGCTGAGGAATCGCAGGTGCAACAGTTACTGCAACAGCTTGAGATGGTGGAGGTGGTGGGGCATTTGTATCTTGCCTTCCAGTCAAACCAAGAGTTTTTCCGATTCCTAACAAGTTGTTAATCAATCCCTGATTCTCAGTATTTGAAAGAAGATTGAGTATTTTGTCCCCTCCGGGTAGATCTTTCTTCTTTTCTGCCTCAGCTTTCAAAGCCATTTGTCTTTGTTGTTCTCGCTTTCGACGCATTTGTTCGCGTCTTTCAATCAACTTTTCTCTCCATGTTGTCCACTTGGCTTCATATTGCTGATACTGAGTCTGCAACAGAAAAATTGTTCATTAGCTATTTGATTAAAATGATCTAGTAGTTACTTCATTTTATATTTACTTCATCTGAAAATTAATCTAATAATATATCTCAGTATAAATGTTCCGTAAAATTCTAATTGTACCTACCTTATCAGGATGATTAGCATTCTGTTGTTTCCAGGTATTAAACTTTTCTTCCCACTGTTTAAACTGAGCATCGAATGTTTTCTCAGCTTCACTTAATTCTTCTTCTTCGAGTCTTAGTTTCTTTGCACTACTAGACTCGGAGCTAGAACTAGTACTAGGCATACTATTTTTCCCCCCCTGATTTTGATCACTGTTGCCCTTTGGCAACGGCGGTTGAGTCGTTGGCAGCGGTGGATTAGCTGCATGAGTTTGAGAGGTACCCGATTTGGAAGGAAATAGCGGAAGATTGTTTTGGTGGGGAGGGGGCACGTTTGAAAATTGGTACTGGGTGGAATTATCAGGTGGTAATGGAGGTTTCGAACTTTCATCTCTTGGAAGAGGTGGTTGCGATGTAGGCAACGGTGGCGCCTGAGTGGTTGAATTTGGTATGTTTGTTGCCATGTGCTTCATCGTTTCTTGATACTGGAACATAATCAATCAGTATTTTTGAAAATATTGTTTTTTTCTTTTCTTTTTTCTTTTTCTTAATGTTCGTAACATTTTTACTAGTATTTCATTTTACGATACTTTTACGATGGATATTAACAATTTTTTTGCACTATAATATAATTTATTTATTTGACTGAATGATTGATTAGAAAAATTGCAATATTTTAAAATTAGAATTGAGGAAATGAATTTGATTCAAGAGAGATAATAGATTCTTCCGATAATGAATCCGATGATACCTTTTCTCCATACTGCGCTTGCCATTGTTGATATTGTTGTTGCCATTGTTGCCACTGAGCCCAATTTTGTTGTTGAGCAGCAGCCCATTGTTCTGTAGTGTACCCACTTGGAGCCTAATTAAATTTTACTCATAAAAATCTTTTCTCTTAAGTAAATAAAGAAATACTATAACACCCAATCTTTCTTTTTGAAAATTAAACAAATCAAGAAAGTGAAGCCAATAATGACTCTGAAGAATTGCAGTTTTTTTTTAAATTTTTATTTATATAAGAGATTTTAAAACAGATTGGAAAGTTCTGAAGTTCGAAGGTATTCAAATTTAAAATGATAAAAATGTGTTAAGCAGTAAAAAAAGATGTAAAAATTAAAATACTTACTGGTTGGCTATAATACTGCATATAAGACTGCATCATAGCCATGGGATCTGCTCCTGGAGCAGGATAACCAACCGGTGGTTGCGGCATTGATGTTGATGCGACAGGAGCAGCAGCTGGTAGTTGCCATTGATTCCAATTTTGCATTTTGGACCCTCAGTCACGTTAACTACCTTTCGATAGCTAGCGCATTCCGGTGACTTTTTAAGGGTCGCTGTTCTATTTCATGTTCAGAGAAAATGTTTGTTATAAAAGCATACATCGCGAATAATGACGCATATTTCTATAAAACTTGATCTTTTAATTGTACACGCTTTTAATATAGTGAATCAAAAATAATACGATAAAATTGAGTATTGGACATCAATTAGGGTAAAATAGAATTCGTTCAATAATAAATTATAATTAAATAGTTTGTAGTTGCGTTATTCAAACGCATACTTGACATATCAAAAGATTCTTATTTTGGCACAAGTTTTGGAATTGTATTGTATAATTCCAAAAGGGTTTTTATTATCAAGGGGCTGGATATGCTATATTGCCATAATTTGGTTTTGAGGTTCGTACTATACAAAAAGTTATAGTATCAATTTGTAAATAAATCTTTTAAAGGTTTAGGTCTGCTAATATGGAACTAATATTAGAATTAGAACTTGTATGGATGGCTTCAAAAAGATATTTTGGGCAAAAAATTATTTTTAAATATCTTAAAGCTAATTGGTTAATGTGTTTTGGTATATATGTCATTTTTTCTCAGGATAAAATGGATATTTTTTATCCAAAAACGTTTCTTTTTGTCGATAAAAGCAGGGTATCAAATATCGTCTTTTGCACTCTGGAAATTCGAGAGACACATTAACGATACGTTCAGGAAATACGAGATAGAATACATGCTTACAAAGTAAAAATACCAATTTTAAATATAAAATATTATTAATATTAACTTTGGAGGTATTTTTAAAATGTTTAAGGACGTATTTCTGTTATTCATATTTTTAAAAATAGAAACCATTGTATTGTGCAGTAAAATATTTTTCAAAAGCTATTGTAAAGGTTGGGCTTCATGAGGGCATCATTCAAATTTCGTTTTCAAATGTAGGAGAATTATAGAGGTAGAAAACGTACATTCCAAATTTCGAAAAACTTTAAATTGGGGTCATAAATTTGGAAAGTTTTCTAATATTAAGGTAGACTTAAAAGAAATGCTTACAAATTCAATTTTCAAAATAAATCTTCTAGAATTTGGAAGCAATAAAATTTAAAGTCTTGAAGTTTTACAAATTTGCCTATGAATTTTAAGGGGTCCTTTGAAGAGCTTTAAAATTCAAGCTTGACATTCATAACTTTTAAATTAGAGGTGTTGAAATTTGGGAAATATTTGAATTAAAAGTCTACAAATTTTTAGCAATCGAAATTGTAGTACTTTAAAATTCAATTTTCAAAATGGAAAACTGCAATTCAGAAAGTCTACAATTTTGGAAACCAGAAAATTTGTCACTTTAAAGTCATTCAATCCAAATTTGCAAAAGATTTTATTGAGTAACTTATCGTCAATGCAATACAATTTTTAATTCAGTATGTATAAAAGTTGTACTGAATTAAAAAAAATGTATTGTGATATGGTAAAAAATATCCCTGAATTGCTAAATTGGGTTTTTTTATCCTAACTACCTTTTTCTACTTTTTTCCAACGACCTTAAGGGCATGTGATACTTTATCATAGGAGTAATTTAGTTTCCGCAACTTCACGTTCGCAATAATAAATATTTTTTACTAAAATTAGGTCATTTACCTCCGTTTAATACAGACGGAGGTAAATGGCCTAGTTTTAGTGAAAAATATTTATTATTGTGAACGTAAAGTTGCGGAAACTAAATTGCTCTTATGGTAAAGTATCACATGCCCTTAATTTTAATTTTTTAATTTACTTAAATGGATCATCAGAAAACATTTCAAAATGTACTTTTCTAATCACAAAATAATTGCGGCAATTGCCAATTAAATTTTCGTAAACATCTTTGATCCAAATCTTCTAGAATTTATTTCAAACTCCAAACGTTCAAATGATCGAAATTTTTATTTAAAGATCTGAAATTTTTGTTGAGATATTGTTACAGATAGAATTAAAAACAAAATTTATACAAAATTTATTTTTATTCTCATATGGTCTAATATTCCAGGAAGAATTTTAGTTCTGAAAGTTTAGATATGTTCATGAGAAAATTTGAACACCGAAATGCGAACTATAATTCGAATTCTATCTTTAAAAAAGGGGTCAGAGCTATAAAATTTTCATTAAAAATAAATTAGAAATAAACATTCATAGCTACAAAAGTATTTCTCTTTTTAAATTTTAAGAAAAATTCTTTAATCGTCTATCTTTACTATTTAAATTGCAAAACCATTATTACTAAATTTAGAAATAGATATTTAACTTAAATATACCAATTTCTTTTTAAATTCTTCATTTTCTGTTTAAGTACATGTGGTAATTACCATAAGAGCAAATTTAATTCCCCCAACGCCAATTTTACGTTAGGAAAAATAAATATTTTTTCGCTAAAACTAGGAAACTAAATTTTCTCTTATGGCAATTAACGTATGCCCTTAAGCCCTTAAACAACCAATTTTTATTTATCCATTTTTTAAAAGAAGGAAAGTATCAAAAGGGAGAATTTTCAATAAAACTGGACAAGAAAAATCATTACTTTCTAGTTTATACAAAAACTACAACTCTAAACAGTAATTTGTAATTTTAGTTTTCTATATCTTTAAATTGAGCAGAATGGTACTAATAACGTAATGGAACTTATATTAAAATTTTTTAAATAGTTTTCTATTAAGAATTAAACAAATTCCTAGCGAAAATAAATTCATTGTCATTTCGCGGTTTACGAGCCGACTGGCTACCCTAATAAGACAATTTTATTATAAAAATAGGTGTACCATTTCCCTTTATTTAATTTCTAGTTTAAAACAACAATTTTCAAATGACTATTCTACACTTGACTTTGCTTCTAGGCCCAAATTTCGATTATTTGCCAAATTAAATTTCCGACAAGCAAAGCTGATAAAACTTTTAAGATTCTCAACTTTAATGCTAGAAAAGTAATTTCTTAAAAATTGAGACTAGATGCGAAATCTATAAGAATTTTACCCATTTAGAAATAATTTTTTTAGTCCAGAAATTGTTACTTAGAAAGGTCTTTTAAAAAGGTCTTTTAAATAATTCTATAAAAATTGTTGCGTAATACTTGAAAGATTCTTGGGAGTGTTGTAAATAATGTATTAAAAATTAATACGCAATTCAATTTTAAATGTCATGAACTTCAGTATGAAGCTTTAGAAGATAAATATAAGAAAATATGTACATTATTTTTAATGTATTCAACAACTATAGAAAGTAAATAGCTTTAGTAATTTAACTAGTAATATCAATTACACTATTTTAATGATTAATTAGACTAATTAATGAATTACATATGCTGCATATCTAATAAGTGGTGCACATATGAATAATACACTCAAAAAATAAATTTATCTCAGATTTGAATTCCACTGTGTATTTTTACATAGTAAAATAGCAATATATATATATAGTAAAATACGCTAGGGAAATAAAACAGAGGGGGCACATTGATTTACTCTTTTGTTTCTATCGATAAAACTTTACCTATTATTATAAAACAATGCAAGCATACGTTTATTATTGTGCTCTGAAGGTCTCAAGTGAGCAAAAGGGGGTTTAAAATCGAAAAAACACATTTGTCCTTGAATAAGGACAAATTTATATCAAGCAACAATGAAAAAATGCTTTAAATATTTGTTTGTTCCTGGCCTATGCAACAAAAATTCTAGAACTGATAAATAGCGAATTTAGTATTGATTTTACAATATGAATGGTTGAGAGCAGTTTTCACATACATGTCCCGAAATTGGGTGTTGGGAGTCTGGATAAAACTGTGTCCTGATATGGGAATATCATCAAGCACATAAAAAATACAGAAATAATTCTTAATCTTACAAAATACGAAGCAAATATACTTACGATCAGCGTTTCTGGTCGACAATTTTACAACGAAAGACCGGAAAACACGATGATATTAATCCCGACTTGACTTACTTGCTACTCGCTTGCAATGCACTTGCTTGTCAGTCACTAGTAACAAAATGGAGTTAGGTCATGCCGGTAACCAATGCTCTCAATAGATAAAACATAAAATTACTAATCGGCAAGCGTTTATTACTAGTGATGTAGTGATCTCAAAGTTGGCCGCCTGCGTTAGCGTGGTTGATTGGCGGACATGAAAAGCAACAGCCAATGAAAATTGATTACATTACTAGCATTACCTGACATTAGGGATGTGAGTCGATGAAACGTTTCATTGAAACATTGAAAGTTTCATGAAACAATGAAACGTTTCATTGGATCAAAGTTTCTGAAACATTCCAAAGTTTCATAAAACATATATGCGCATGCGCGTTCACATCATGTTGAAGTTAGGTCATTTTGTGTCGTGCTAGATTCGAAATGAAGAAAACATCATTTCATTATTGTTAAAATTGTATTTTATTATTAATTTATGTATATAAGTTAATTTATTATTTATCTAATGACTTAATTTTTTTAACTGCTTATTTATTTCAATTTTTAATTATTTTCAAATTTCCCGCTCTAATATTTGAAACTCATGAAACTTTGAAATGTTTCAAAAGTTTCATGAAACTTTTCATTTGATCAAAGTTTCATGAAACTTTACAACCCTACCTGACATTACACGAAGGCGACGAAGGCCGAACGAAAACTCGAAAAGCAACGAAAACACAAAGTTTCGGCTTTTCCACGCTTTCTGTCAAAATTAATTTTTTCGATTTTTTATCAATTCAAAGACCGATGTAAGTATATATTTCAATTAGTGATATTGATGAGATTTCTCTTCATATTAGTAGGGATTAAAAAAAAGTTGTTTTTATTCATTAAAAAAGAGGAAAAAGAGTTTTATTTTTCTAACCTCATTTTTTCATGACTTAAAGAGCTCTTTTATCTGTTTAATTAATGTTTATATATGTGTTTGGATGCTATTTACTGTATAAACTGAAAGGTACTTATTATATTGTGAATTAAGTGATGTTATTTTTATGGTTTTCTGTTAAACTAAGTTTTTGTGTATTCAAACAATGATTAGCGTTTTCGATTCCAGATTTCAAGACTGTATTTTAAAAATTTTGAAATTTCAAACTTTAACAATTATAGAAATTCAGCAATTTTAAAGGGTTTATTCATTTTATATTTAATTATTAATTTAATTCATCGCAAATGATAAATTCATTTTGGAGTCACCCTTACAAAATGAAATTCCTCTTTTACCTAAAAGAAGTTTTTAATATTTTCCTTTCTCTTTAATTACAGAAATTCTTATCACAATGGCTGCAACTATGCCAATCAACCCGAAGCCATTCCTCAATGGTCTGACGGGAAAACCAGTGATGGTAAAACTAAAATGGGGACATGAATACAAAGGATACCTCGTTTCCGTAGATGGTTATATGAACCTTCAACTAGCAAATACAGAGGAACACGTTGATGGAAATTGTACAGGGAATCTTGGGGAAGTTTTGATAAGATGTAACAACATCATGTACATTCGTGGTGTCGATGAAGAGGATGAGGAAGGCGAAATGAAGGACTAACCTTAAATTAGATTAAGGAAAAAAGCTACTAAATGTTATTAAGTAGCATACTACTGTATTTTTAGGGAAATCCTTTAAGTTAATTTAGAAATAATAAATCTAAGTTTCTAATATCAGTATTATTTATTCAATTAATTTAAATTAATAGTAATATCCTAAATATTAATTACATTCAACTTACAATTATCTATCTTCAAATCAGAAAAACAATTCAGAGTTATCAAAATTTCAGAAAACAAAAGATGCAACCTTATTGTTTAATAAAAATAAGTAGGCATATATTTATTGCAGCTAAGTATCAACAGTGTAAATTAGTCATTTGGATGACTTTGGAACATTTACAGTGATTGGTTTCGGTCTCCCTTTAAAGATTAGCTTCTTGTTGACAATTGCAATTATTATGTAATCCGTATCACAATCAATATTATCAGTAGAGTCGTGATTAACCTTCTTTTCCAAAACTGCAATGGGTTTGTCCAAGGACATTTCTTTACCGGTTAAAATGTGATTTCCAATGATTAATGTAGCGGTACCAGATTTATTGTAACAAAGATCTCCTATGTGTATTTTTGTTTTGCATTTTGGTGATTCTTTCAAATCTCCATGAAGTTCGATCATCGCCCATTCTGCTACTCCATTCGCATCTCTGAAATTTTTAAAATTATTTAATATTTATGTATACTTAGAAAACAATAAGCAAAGTTTCATTAAAGTTTATTTCTTTTCAAGTTTTTTTATACTTAAAAGTTTTCAATTACAAAAAAGAAGTGTTTGGTAACTGTTACAAATTATTAGGAGAAACATTGAAGGGGCTAAACAAGTAAAACAAGTTTAAACTATATAGTAATATTATAATTATTATTGTTCTACCAGTTCTACTAACCTTTTCAAAGGAATAATCATCTTGTTTTGTTGCTTTTTTCCTCGTTATTTACCATATTATTTACCGCCAAATACTATCATGTATTCATGTAGTAGTATGTGGTAGTATGTATAAAATCAGGGCTGAACAAATTTTTTCCTGGTGTTGTAAACCAGACTTTAAAGGAATTCTTAAGTTTTTTTTGTGATTGCGATGATTACTCTTAAAGGCAGAAAATTAAACACATATTTGAATTTTCAGTGGGAAAGTTAATTAAATATAAACTTTAAATTATGTATTGTTTATAAATATTTTTTGTAATAATGCTATTAAAGCTATTAGCGGTGTTCAAACTTTCGCGCCTTTCGAACTGTGAAAGATCCAGGCGCCAGATGGCGCCTTCAAACCGACCTAACTTTAACTTACTTAGTATTAGCATCAGCACGTGGTTATGGTTATGTATGGAACTTACAATAAGTGATTTTCGTGATTTTGATTTATATTTCAAATGATTTTAACAGTTCAGTGTTAATAATGTCCACTTGTAGAATTCACAACGTTAGATTTTATAATCTAGAACCGAAAGCAGTAACATGTTTATGTTACGAGCAGGAAAATAAAAAGTTGGCTCTTTCGAGGTTAGTTATCAATACATTTGAGGTATTTGAGTTTTTTTTTCGTTTTATCATATACGAATGACAAAATTCTTAGCAAGTTTACCTTTCAGTTCATTATTATTTACTATTCATGCTAATAAACTATAAATATACTTAAAATTTTATTTAACATTAGGTTCTGCAACTTAGGATATTTTAATCTCTCTTTACCGGTTCAATTTTTTATTTCTTCATACTTCAAATTTTGTAATATCTGGTAATATGTAATAATTAATTTTGAATACTTCATAAATGAAATTGTTGTTTTTCATAAAATATGTGATAAATTACTTGTAAAAATTGCTATTACACATGCTATTATATTAGACATCCAATTATCCACCATACTCTTAAACTCTTTTCATGTCCTAAACGTTTTGTATTCTTACAGAGAGGACAACACTCTAGAAATATGGAATGTGGAGAATGCGCCCTTTATTCTCTGCACAATACCAGGTCGCTCAGACTCTTCGATAGAAGCGATCCTCTGGATAGGTTCACGCCTCTTCTCGACAGGTCTTCGAGGAATGATAGTAGAGTATGACTTAACAACACTAAGTCAAAAATTCGAGGTAGCAGTAACAGGCGGAGCAGCCTGGTGCATGGATGTAAATCACACCAAGACGCGCCTTGCGATCGGGACTGAAGATGGCTATATAAATACCTTCTTCGTAACATCTGACTCTCTTCTTTACGAGAAAATTTTCGACAAGCAGAAAGGCAGAATTCTCTGCCTTAAATGGGACAACACTGGAGATATGATATTCAGTGGTTCTTCCGATACTGTCCGAGTATGGAACTCCTTAACTGGCCACGCAGTTCACAGAATGACGACATCTAGGAAAGAAGCAAAAAAAGAAACAATAGTTTGGTGCCTTGCTGTTACCGAAGAGAATACGATAATTTCCGGCGATTCTCGTGGTGCAATTTGCATTTGGGATCCCAGCGTGGGAACCTTAATAGAAACTTACGAAAGCCACACGGCTGATATTCTCGCAATCACCATGTCCCATGATAAGAATATGTTTTATTGTGCAGGCGTTGATCCTGTGATTCGTATTTTCTCCAAAGTCATCTCCAAGGGCAGAACCCAATGGGTCAGAGGAACAGAAAGGCGATTGCATGTGCACGATGTTCGGGCCTTGGTTGAGGCTAATGGAAAATTATATTCTGCCGGAGTTGATGGATATTTAGCACAATCAAGCTACCCACCGAAATTTCTTGTGAAATACCCTCCGTTATTACAACCACCTTGTGTGAGTGTTTGCAGAAAATCAAGATGTATTTTGCTGAGATACAGCAATTTCTTAGAACTCTGGAGACTCGGTGATAGCAAAAATTTCCAAGATCCTGTTCCGGTTGGAACTTTACACCAATTAAAAGAAGAACCGGTGAAACTTCTGACCCTTCAGACGAAAGATGACGAAAATATTGTGACTTGCGCTGTAAACAAGACTTCTAAAATTATAGTTTATTCGACAGAAAGTCATCTCAGGGTTTTTAATTTTGATGTCGTTGAGGGAAATGCCACTCTGTGTAGGAATGATACGGATATTCCTTTGAATAGGGTGCAAAAGATATTTTTTAGCCCGAATTCTAAACGACTTGTGACGATAAATAATGATGGAAATGGAAACACGGTCACGTTTTATGATATTGAAAAGAAACAACGACTAAGGTATTTTGGTGCTTTTCAGACGGATAGCGAATCTATTCATCGTGTTGGTCTAGTCTGTTTTTCCCCAGATGGAAGGTATTTAATTTTATCAGATAGCGAAAGTCGGATTGTCGTTTATAATGTGGTTGGAGATCTCACACTGGAGTCAATGAAACCCTGTTCGTTACCCAAGTACAGTTGTCCTGCTACTGCTATGGCTGTTCAAGAAGAGACGCTGAATTTAGTCGTCGTGTATTCTGATCATAAGGTAAGAGATTATTTTCATTACTACTAAAATAATGATACCTGAAGGAGTTATAAAAATAGGTCGTCTATTAATTCATGACATTAGTCGTTAGTTTTGGTCATAGCTTTTTGTCTAAGAATAAATAATAATTATAATTTGTTTATTGAAATGCGAACTCTGCTCCGGTATAATTACAGAGAGATTCCTTGATTATTCCTAAAGTAATTTGCAAAGATACTTTTTATTAAAAGAGAATATACAATTTTTTTTAATAAGAATGAAACGTTTATTCGCAAGGTACTTCAAGGTATAATTCATTTTGTGAAATATGTTGCGTCGTAAAAAAGATACATCAGCCAGATGAGGTTAGTGATAAAGATTCATAATATCTATCCGGGTACAATTTCATCCCGAGGAAGATCTCCGCCAAATTACTATCGTAATCTTCCCACCTAGATTATCTCTCCAGACGATGAATTAAATACTATAAAACGTCGCGCTTTAGCACCTCGGCGATAGGATTAAATTTTCTCTATTTATCGTGGCTGGTCATTAAAAAATATTACAGCTTAACACGCTATCGTAGAAAATCGAGGATCAGGAACAACCAAGGGAACATTAAGTGCTCACTCCATATATTTTTCCCTGATCTATCTGACCATTATTGAGTTTACAAGCTTTTAACTACTTTATGGATATAATTCTCTTTAAATTTCTTAATTGAAATTAAAATACAGATTAGTATGATTTATTCCTTGTCTAATTACTTCAATTTGATATTGATCAAGATAAAATGTTTTGAATATGTAGGTTTGAATTATGTAAAAGTTTTGTACTGAAAATTCATAAAGATTGCTTTTTCAGTTTCAAAACGCATCGCATCGATCTTCGGAATTCTTACCGTGTCGGTATTAATTATTCCATTCACGTCATCATTCTTCGCTGTTTGCCACGAAATGGTTATAGATTTAAAAAAGTTTCTCCGAGTCACTTAAATAACTTAGTAATATAATCAGTATTTTTCTTTTTTAGATTATTGAATACAACATTCTAGGCCGAAAGTATACGGAATTTTCCAAGAATTTGCAAAATTGTCTGCCTTTGCAATGGCTAACGAGACCCTTTCCGATCACGAATATTATCTTCGATCCTAGAAATGAAAATGTTATCATCATGCACGATGATACTTCAGTTTTTGTTCTCAATAAGAAGAATGAGCTTCCTAACAATAGAGTGAAAATAGCTAAGATGGAGAATGGAGATTCGAAGGATGATTCAAATTCTGGAATCGGTTCCCAGTCCCAACATATGTTTCAAGTTGTTAAAAAGTATAAGGTATTTCGTTCATTTAATTCTATATTCAAATAGCATAAAAATTAGAAATTTATTCTATAATAATTTAAAAATAATGATACATTTCTGTTTAAATGAAATTATTTAAATTTAATGAGCACTTAAATTCATGAAATCTTTCAAATAACATTATATGTATCTACTTTGTCAACAATAAGAAACATTTCTTGAACAATTATTGCACTATTGAATTATTTTATCTATTCTTTATCTATTATTTAACTTTTATAAATCTGACAATCCTCTAATAAATATAAAACTCAATCTTAAATATTTTTTACTTAGTTCTTGAAATGAAAAAGATATTGGAAGGAATTTCTGAACAGTCCCTGATTAATAATCCCTTTTTATTAATTGCAGCACTTGGTTCACTTGGACTGGTTGAGTAACGAGGAAATGGTTGCCGTGGAGGTGAATCCGATATCGCTGACAGAGAAGTTGCCACCGACGCTAAAGCAAAAGAGCTTCGGCATGTAAATAATCCACCCACATCTCTCTGAGGTACCTGTAAGCTATCACGTGAGAATAAACTCTCTCGTGCGTAAATCAGACTGAATCCTGAACTGACCGCTTTCATCGAAAGTACGATCGAATAGCAAACAAACTTCTACAATCAAAAGCGTCCTTTCACCCCTACGCACCAGATTCATGCCTAATATAGCACAATGCTCCATTATTAAATGCTCAGGAGTTGCGAGCAGTCTGTGAATAATTGAGTTCAACCAAGGAAAATGAACTTCTGTTTTTTGATTCGAAATTCACCAGGTTTCAAAGGCGGTTCGATGGTCGTTTTAGGTGATACGTAAAAGGGACCCACAAATTCCAAATTATTCTCGGGAAGAGACGACCTCCAGCCGATAATTGCTGAACTTGTTTTGGGAATCGGAGGCGACGGTTTCAGAGTAATCGGAGATTTCTTCACAGGGTCTTCAGGCTTTTTTCGTTGGAAAGAATCCACTGGCAGTCCTGCTTTTCTGCATTCCTCGGCAAGCACCTGCGGTCAGTGACACGTATGAAATTCGTATGCAGTGTCTATAACGACGAAAACGAATCGTGATAACTTACCTGCTTAAAGTACTCGCCTGTTAGGTAATAGTATCTTTCCGGCCAGTCCTTCTGTAACTTTTTTTCTTGGTTTATTACCTCTTTGCTTGGGGAAAAATATTTAATTATGTGTCAATTGTAGTAAAGATTGATGTTTAAAAAGACAGTGCATTGGTTTTTCAAATGCAGAAAATATCTCTAGTGGCACTGATAATTGAATATTTTGGGCAAAACAGAATTACTCTTGAGAAAAACTGTTTAAAATAATGTCTAGATTTTTATTCTCTTTTATTCTGACTTGCAACTTTTAATTTGCAAAACAGTAAGAATTGTTTACTGTTCCAGTAGATAAATATATACAACTTAAATTTATTTAGCAAAATAATTTTTATAAATTAAAATTGCGAGAAAAATGTACAGAAATTGATGCAACAATTATAGTATATTTACTATTTTAAATAAATCTACTAATTAAATTAAAAACTTCGTTTTTAATTTTATTCTGTCTTTCGAACTATTTAAATAAATAAATATTTACCGAATGTTGTCAACAGTAACGGGACCTCCAGAAAAAAACCCACGTTTCTCACGTTTTTCTTGTCTTCTTGATTCCTTTTTCAGAGTTTTTTCGTCCCTGCGTATTTCCCTCTTTTCTGCAGTTCTCATTGAAGAATTCATGATTAATCATAACTTATAAAGTAAATATTCACTGGAATTTTTCTGCTCAAGAAAAAAACAAGTGTATGGAGGGTGTCTTGTAGATCGCTGTGACTGTTTGCTCGATAAAGCTGCGGAAGTCTTGGTTGCTATAGAGAGAAGGAAACCGTGCCCTCAAAAGGATCTTCCCTCTGGAAGTGGATTAATTCAGCGGAACTCGATGTCTCGCGGGCAAAGAAAGTACGAACTCAGACAGCACAAGACTTATAGAGCTTTTAAGCAGCCAGTGCGAAAGACGGGTCGCTATCCATCTCTTCTCATGCATCATTCGGTGAGAAATTTCTTCGTTTTATGAATGAATTATTCTTTAGATGCGTTTTTACTTTAATTTTAGGATATTTTTAACATTTGGTACAATTTTAATAATATTCCTCTTATTTACAGATCTTTTAGTTTCTATCTTTTTTAGATTCAAGCTTTCAAACTTGATAGAAAGAACGTTAAAAATTAAAAGCTTAAACTCATCTAATTTCAAGACTTCAAATAAGACTCATTGTATTACATACTTCAGATTAAAAAGAGACAAATTATGTCTTTCAATCCTGTTAATTTTAGAATAAACAGCTTTTAATTTCACTTAATTTGAACATGTAAAATTAAAAGCTTTAGGAGAAAACGATAATGTACAAGTTTAATTCTCCCAGATTAAATACTTTCAATTCAGTTTGATGAAACCATCTGCAATGCAGATTTAAAATATTAAAATTCTAATAATTCCATTATTCTTTCAGAGCTCAGAATCACAATTAATGCACCTGGGATCTGGAGACTTGGTACCTTTGAACAATGTAAGATGGATTTTATTCTGGATCGCTTGGATTTATGAAAATCTGGGAGCAACATAAACATTGCCTAAGGATCTGGCGGGTTAGTAAACCCAGGGCTGTTTAATCTCTACCACGGCTGTAACTCAGAACGTGCAGACTTCTTGGCTTAAGCCTCCAGGAAATAATCAAAGCAGCGATATAGTTGCAGCTACAGTCTGTGCAAGGACGTTGAATCTGTAGTATCGTCGATGTGTAATCGCGCGCAAGCGTCTTGATTCAAACTAAAGAGTAAGGGATAAGGGCTTGGGGGTTTCGGGTAAGGGTAATGCCAGGAATTCAGAGACACCGAAATGGTGTGAGTGCAATGCACTGAGATTATGACTTATCTGCACCCGAGACCAGTTAGAGACGAAGTTTCTGTAACTTACGTCGCTTAAAGCGCCAGCCCGTTTAGCCCCTCGCACCCTTCATCAAATTCTCATCTTCATCCCTCTCTCGACCGCCTAGGGCTTTGGATAAATGACTGATTCCTCCAGGGGAATTACGCTACTTCAAACTAGCTTAAGAGAGGTCATGTTTCTTGGATTACGTGTTTTACTTAATGCTTATAAAAGATCTTTCTTATTTATTTTTAACAAGTGGTTTTCAAAATAACATTTTAGAATCTCGTAAATTTTTCAATAAGAATTCTTCTAATGAAAGTTTTATTGACATTACAAGGAGAATTTTGATAAATAGATTGAATTGACTTTTTCTACTTAAGTAAATGAGCCTGCTTATAAAGTCCAAATTATATTTTTTTTGTATTATCTTTTCATTAATTGAAATATCGTTTAAATATAAAAGTACATAAATTTTAATTGCAGGTGAATCGAACACTTTGTGTACGTCGATCCGTGTTGCGATTGACGCATTAGCATCTGCGTCAAAATGGTACCAAAGGCGGAATTTCAAGAGAGATGTGGAGGTGTAGTATTGGGGATTTGCATCTCATAGTCTCGCAGCATGCCGAATGGGACAAACAAGACAAAAAGGCATTTGGAGAACAAGGATGGAAGCAAATCCCGTAGTTATCGTCGTCCTGGGAGACTGGAAGTGTGACAAAGACAGAGAGAATATGGTCGATGTGTCTAGCCTAGCCCAGCCCGGCTGGTTGGTCGGGTGGCTGGCTGGCTGAACCAGGGATCGTCTAGCCGAGTCTCTAGCTCACTCTAGCTTGCCTGCCTCGCACAAACTCGGCATTATCTATACGTCTAGACACTCCTGCGCCTCCACCGAGAGAAGACCATAGCGGTTTGGCGCTCCGCTTGTAATTTACAGCACACCCCACCGCGACTACATCCTCTCAACCACCAACTGTATAGATACCTTGGTGCTTGGTATAGTCGCCTGCTCCATCGAGAGACTATCCCATTCCCAAACTCCCCTAAATTGTCCAACCGACCTACCCCTGTCCTTCGGCACCCTCTACCACTTTTTGGCTCGATCACCATCTCGATAATTCGACGATCAAAACTTTTTCCCACCAGGAGCACAAAAGCTCTTCTATCGAGATAAATTTTCTTACCAAGATTATTTTCAGACGAAAAGAGAATAGCTAATCAATTCTTATTGAAGCTGAGGTTTTTCAAGAGTCAGAAACGACAGTAATTCACAAGCTTTAGAATATTTCACACTTAAGGGTGTTGGAGCCAAGTTCTAATCTAAAAATTGGATTTCTTCATTTTACTCAATAAATATTAAATGTGTAATTTTTTCCCTCTGTAGAATTAATCAATTTTTAACTAGAATTATGCGTACAGAGCGATAAAATATCTAATTCAAATATTTTTTAAGTAAAATGAAAATATTCAATTTTGAAGTCAGATTTTGAATTCTTCGTTTTATGTAAAAAGTATCGAAACTAAATATTTTTTCGCTCTGTACGCAGTCTTACATTTAAAAAAAGATTAGCGCTACAGAGCGAAAAAATATTTATCTATGATTTTCGTTGAGTAAAATGTAGAATGGAATTTTGAGCTTAACACAACAAAACATAGATTCTTAAGAAAAAAAATACGTACTTGAAACTTATGTATATTGACGTAATTATGTAATAAAGTTTTCAACAATCAATTTTACATACGTAATCTTAATACATATTTAATTGTCAAAACATAAAATAATTGCTTTTAATTTTCTTTTTACATTACCATATTACTTTTGGATATGTACATGTTCATTCTAAAGTTAGAATTAAGTATTGAAATTAGTTTTTTTAAATTAATTAATTTAATTTTACATTAGTTTTTTTTCTTGTAACAACTGAATTTCTAGATATTCTAATTTAAATGTTTTCGTAAATACTATTTATGTTTAAATTTTCGCGCTCAATATATTCAACCATTAAACGCATGCGCAGAAAATTAATCGAAAATTGATTTTCTTCCTCAAATGATTGATTTTATTTTGATTTTATCGATTTTATTATATGCAGACGAAAAATAATATGAGATTTAAAAAGTTGGAAAGATTTTCTTTCGTAATTAATGAATTTAAAATCTGAATAAAGCACAAAATTTATATAGTTACTAATTGAAAATTGAATTTCATTTCAGCACCGATTGTTGGCAACACTGGCAAGTGGCATGAGCATCAGTGCTCTCAATCGGGGCGCCAGCGCGCGCATCATTTTCGGCTTACCGTTGGAGAAATTCTCCCATTGGTCAAAATTTTACGCGCGCGATTCAAAAT
>CAJFCP010025949.1:117756-138423 GCA_904066005.1 Synergus itoensis | reverse complement strand
ACGGATTTAAACTTATTGAAATTTTTTTTTATCAAATCCTATCCAACTTTTCCAGCAGGGATTTTACGCTCCGGCTTTTTTTGTCAAAAATACAGTACTTTGATCGTCTCTCAACAAGAATTGATTGATTTCTCAAATTTAGTATTAGTCAATATTCCGTGATGACTTAGAGAAATATTATTTTCGTGCCGAATATTTGACTATCGGTTTTGTCAATTTGTGCTGGCATTGTGACGAAAATGTTGCAAAGCTCATGTCGTTTTGTCAAGAAAAGCATATTACTATCGATAAAATGCTTGTGTTTTATACTTGGAACTAAAAAGTGGACAGATTTAAGCTTTAAATGAGACATATTCGAACTCGGAGTGATTTAGAAAAATACATTTGAAGATTTCCGACAAATCACTGCCCTCCATTTTGCGTAAGTTACGCAGCGTGACGTAGCGTTTTTTGACGAGCCGTTTGGGAGAGATTTGCAGAATTTTGTTCCGGCTCTTCTTCATATCTTTTGTCCAATAAAATTCGGAAATAATCGTGAATTCTAATTTTTCAATGGTGGATGTTCCCCGGCGCTTTCCCGAAATCGGTAAGGCTGATTACAGTAATGTTCTTATTTCAGAGTTGCGCATAAATCGTAATAAAAGAATTTTAAAAAGTTTAGAAATTGAGGTTAGATTTTTTTGACGATAAGACTTTGGGGCTTAATTTAAAGTTGAAAATAGTGTCTTATTTTATTGAATAAATATGTGATTTAATGAGTAGTTTCTGTAAATCATGAATGTGAAAAAGGAAAGTACTAAATACAAAATACTGGTAGAATTTAAAATTAGCTTCACTTGGATTGGATATTAATAATTCTAATAATTTATCACCGAACAAATTATTGAACAAAGTTCCGATATTTTAAATTAACTATTTATTGTGTTGCATATTTGGAACTAAATTTCAACATTACGCGATCTTACACCTCAAATCTTTTATTAATAAATTCGTTTTTTATTTTCCACTAGTTGCTGTATCATATTGTTGTATTTTCTGATGACCAGAAGCGTAAATCAGAAAGAACATTACACATTAGCTGGTGTTCATAAGCAGAAATACTAGATGCCAGTGAATTAATTTTGAGGCCCTTGCCTCCATCATACATGTTTTAATTCAGCAAGGCAAGTTTAGTTTATTTTTAAAAATCACATAGTGACCACTAATATATTAGTGAGTAGTTTCTTGTCAATGTTTTTATTTTATAGATCAGGATTAGATTTTCTTTAGTTTGTTTTCTAGTGATCAAAATGTAAAATATTAATTATTTTGGAGCTTAACATAAGAGCTAGGATTGCAGTACTTTTTGGAGTAAATAGCAAACTATTTATTAAAAAGATAAAATATAATTTTCCCTTTTTGACAATTTGTTATTTTTCCGGAAAAATAATATAACTATTCCAGTTTCCGTTTTAAGCTCTAATGTTTTAAGTTAAAATGTTTCAACTTCCTTAAAATGTAACGCCATATGTCTGGGTTTACCGAAATTCGATGAACCTATTAAATCAGATATTTTCCGTGCGTCTAGACACTTTGAAAATGAAAACCTTGAAGTTAAATTATATTATACTTATTACATAATTAAATTAAATTATAGTTGCGAGACTAAGTGGACGTGTTTCGTCTTTAGACATTGAAATGACAATTCAAATTCGCACGGCAAATGAATTGCCCAATAAAGTTAGTGTTCTACACAAGATTATGAAATAAATTATTGTTAAGGTGACATATAAAGTTACTCGAAATCCATTTTAGAATACGAAATACTGGTACTGGCTATTGTTAAGGAATTTTCTGTAAGATTAGCTAATATCAGCAAACTAGATTGGCGGATGTTCAAACTCGGTTTTTTTGTTCCGCTTATTTTATAAAAAAAACTATAAAAATTTCTAAATTGTTAAATAATAACTCTTCTTAAAACTTTTGAGACCAAAAAAAGATTTTGCTAATGGGAAGTCTGCATATCAAAGGAAATCTAGCATGTTTTGTAATTAATATTAAAAGTCTATTTCTAATTTTCCTGTTCATTTGTATCTAATTATTATTCTGCTTTCATGATTTTTTTTTAAGATTTCGTCTAATTTCATTTTATTAGATTGTTGTACAAGAGTAATCTATCAATTTTCTTTTTTCAGGTGTTCATATGTGAAATGGATGAATACTTCAAAGTATTTTGGATTTTGGCGAAAACGATTGTCCAACCCTCATGACACGAAGTTGATCTGCAGAACTGGAGGATTCGAAGAAAAAGTGGCCCCTGCAATGTCCTTGGTCTTCGGAGAAGTCTATAGAAGAGAAGGGATCTCCAGGGACCGGCCTGAAGACATCATTCTGACATCGTTACGACGTGGGACAGTTATAAAGGTAAGTAAATTTTTTAGTCCCTCCAGTTTTCTATCATGGTAGGGATGAAAGGTCCGTACTACCACAGAAACTGGTTGTAATTAAATAAAAAAATCGCGCAGTGACGGCTGATTAAACTTTATTGTTAATCAGCTAGTGGATATTTGTTTTATTTATATGTATTTCATTATTAGTGTAGGACCAGTCTTTCTTGGTTCGCGAGATTGATGAACTTGCCTGTTTTGTTTAGAAGAATCGAAATATTTGCAAAATACAAAAAGTTCAGTATTCAAGGATACAAAATTATGAGAATAAATTACTGAGTTAATAATCAAATTTAAATTCGTGAAAAATAAGATATTGAATTTCTTTAGGTAACCAAGAAAGCAACGGAATGACTGCGTATCGAAGGAAGTTGAACATGTCCTTTTTACAAACTTACTTAATTTTTCCTTCGATGCGCGGACAATCCAAAGGTTCATTTTGTATTCCATATTTTTGATTACTTGCACTTGCATATTTTGTTTAGTATACATTTGAGTTTCATTTTAACTTAAAATATTTTCCTTTTCTTTAGTTTAAATAAAACTTTGAATGGACTTTTTTATTTTTAAATTACATTGTTTATAATTATGATTTAATTTTTTAAATTAAAGTTCAAATTAGCTTGTAATTTTAAATTAAAAAAGAAAATGATAGAATTTTAGCATTATTTGATACTAATCTTAACATGTTTTGTTTTTAACGTACACCGTTTGATATTCAAGTCAGTTGCAACATCTAGAGTGTGTGTGTGTGTTTGTAGATGTTGTCTGTCTTGAATAGCTTTTTGTAAGATAATTATTAATTCATTTAATATTTATTAAACAAAGTTTTGGATTCCTTCTATTGTCAACTCTTCATATATTACTTTTAGAAAATCAAATTAACTTCAAGCACTCAGTTAAATATATTGTTACTAATCAGTGTGTATGCCTCAACAATTAGTGATTTTGAATTTAGCTCGGAATTTATTTATTGATTAATTTAACATTTAAAATATTACTCAATATCTATTCATCCTTATTCTCTAGATTATTCGTAAAATAAAAAGGGAACGGAGTATTTTCAATTCATTTTAACAATGAAATGGGAATTTAGATTTGAGTATTTGTAACAGAAAATAGAGAATTGAAATTATATAAAGAATAAATTTGAATCACTTTTTGTTTGGTAAGCTGCAGCAGCAATATTTTAATTAATTATTAGCATTATTTATATTTCAAATACTTAAAAAAAATGGTTACACTATACTGGTCATTTGATATGTTAAAGAATAAAATTTAAGCATTTTCCTGGTATCATTTTGTAATATTAAAATTTTGAAATTATTTTTCAAATTAATTTTTTTTTACTTTAAAGACAAACGGTATACGATTTTAGGTCTTCATGTTTGAGAGAAATATGCCCTAATGTGGCTTGCAAGTTCAGGTGTTAGGATACGTCCCGGGACGTTATCCCTAGTGTAGGAATTTTTCACCTGGACAGTATGTGTGAGAACCGTGGAGTGAGTGTGTTGGTGTGATTGGATTTTGAAATTTTTAAATATAGATTATTAGGAAGGCAGGTAGTTTACTTCGGTATGAATGATTTTGTTTATAAGTAGGTAGCATTGGGATTAAATATCTTCGAATTTTTAGAAAGATATTTTATCCTACGTTTTTGGTCCGAGTAACCATTTGCATTCGGAATATAAATTTATAATTTTTTTTGTCGGTTCGAAAAATGCGAAGCGAATCGAATTCGTCAACGACAAGTTGAGAATTGATGACATTGGCTTTACGTCGAAGAGCCCCTGAAATTAAGAGGGGATGTTTCATGAACAGGCATTCGTTCTTTAACGGATGCCAGTTGATAGATTTTTACCACGATAGTCACTACGCTGATTTTTCTCAAATTTTTTGTTGAATTATTGCTTTTAAACTTGCATATGTTTTTTATGTTTTTATTTATTTATGCTTTTTATGGTCTTTGAAGTTTCACGTGTTGTGTCTATACTAATCTTTCTTTTTTGATTTTTTTATACAGGTATTTCTTTGAGGTACCGAGGGGTTGATCACTCTTGAAATGTGGTATACACTTCCTGATGAAATCTCTTGAAATTTTATGGAATTTTGAAATCGTTTGAAAAAAAAAAAATTTTAAATTAAGTTAAATTAATCACTAAAAATTCGAGTGATCAACACCTCTAGTTACTATTCTAATGTTTTAATTTATTGAAGTTTAATCATACATTGCTGCAGAATGTTTACAGGATTTTAAGGGAGGGTGCTTTATTCAAACAGTGGAGGAAAGATTGGAGAAAGATTTTCAAACAGAAAGGTGTGTGTTAAATTTAAAAAGATTTTTATTTGAAATTGAATATAAATATCAGTTTTCGCAATACAGTTATATTTTCCAAAGCAATTGACTCAGAGATTTTTGGTTTTTTGACAATATTGGAATATTAAATTAATTTAAAACAGTAGTATTCTTCATAAAAACCAGTTATCTTTTAATTTTTTCTTCGTATTTAGAAGGATAGCATTTGACTTCTTTTTCTGAAACGTTTTTCACCTCTTCTCGTTGCTGGGGTCTTGCGGCTGACTATGCATAAATCCACGTTAAATAATACGGTAGTTAACGTTGCCATTAAGCCGTTCGAGATACCACAGAGGGGGAATGGGGGAGGCAGGTTTGCCACTCGCAAAGTCCGTATTTATCGGTTCCCGTCGCGACAAAATCCAGGAAATATGGACCAATTCTCTCGCACTGTGGAAACTGCCGAGATACTCGTGCACTGATTGGCCAATTACTATTATCCTGGGGATATATAAACTTACTTTCCTCTGTTCAATTGTATTTTCTGTTCATTTTTTGTATTTATTTAAAATTCTTCAAATTAGTCTGAAAATTCTAGAAGAGCCAATGAGCTTTTTAAATTGGAATTCTTTAAGAACTCTAGTATTTTTAAATTAATGAGGTACTTTAATCATATATTAATTGAAGCATTGAAGAATAACATTAGATGAATACTCTCGTTTATTACTTAACTTTCTATATTACTAATAAGTTTTTTCTATTTAATTCTCTTCTATCCGCGGAGGTACGTTCTACAATCGCTTTATATTAATTTTGTAGTTTGAAACTTTTAATTTCGATCGTCATAATTTTTCAGCAAAATACTTTTTTTTTTTAGAAAATAATTTTGCTATTTGTTTTGACACTATAATGAACACGTGCTGATCTGAATACCTGCCATTAGGGCAGCAGATATATTATGGAGCTTCTGCGGTCTGAACAGAATTACAAAATTGTTAGTAATAGAAAGTGGGATGACAAAAGAGTGCTCATTCAACGTTATTCTACCCGATACTTTTATTGATAAAACTTCTAATAGTAAAGGGTATACATTAATAATTTGAGTTAGTCTGGAAGTTGGTGTGAAAATTTAAGATAGTGATCTGGAAATACCCGAAAATTTCCGGGAACTGTAATCGAAATTCTATAACAATCCAGTTTTAATTCGTTAGTTTAATATTGAGGTAAATTCTCAAAGAATTTAATTAAAATAAATTAAATATTTCGCTTCATTTTATCATGGCGTTAAAATAGATTAGCTGATCGAATTTTTTTCTCTTATCCGCAATTAACAAATTAGTAATAAAGTTTTATATCTAACGACGGAAAGAAAAACTTATCAGATACCCAAATAGATAAAGAGATAAAAAGTAGACTTTTCTTCTTCGTCATTTCTTCGTTAGTAATTGGTTTTAATTTAAAATTATTTTTAAATTCTTAGAACAGGGGGAAAAATTATCAAAATTAATGAATAGAAATGATTACATAGATTGAAGGCATAATCTCGAAATAATTTCCAATATGAAATTTTAATAGCAAAAGTTTTTAATCTACGTGATTGCACGCAAATTAACTTTAAGTGAATATCGATAGGTCTATCTGATGAACGAGCTTGCCAAACTGCGAAAGTACGTTTAGGAAATGAGTAAAATCGAGGGGTTGACGAAAAGGGTGGTGAAATTGTTACGCGTGACCGAGTAATTTCGAGGGTGCGGACTAAAGTTAATTTCTCTCGATGATGCGTGCTCGTCAAAGTTCGTGCAAGGACGATCGGACTCTTCGATCGAATTCGCATCCTATTAAGAAGTAAAGATTACACCAAAGATCAAAAGTTTCTAGATTCTATAGACATACCAGGGTTTACTGAAGTAGAATTACTCTCACAATTTGAATTAATGAAAATTTACTAATAAAAAAGTGTCGATTCGTTTACTAATTCCAGGCCGGGAAAATCCCGGGAATTTTATTTGACCGGAAAAAACCGGGAAAAACCCGGGAATTTCATTTAGGACCGGGAATTTTTTGTATTTTATTGAAAAATTGACATTTTTTAAGGATTACATGAAATTTTAAGAGATGTTTAGGAATTTTAAAAAATTTTGAAGTTTTTCGAGGAATTTAAAGGATTTCAAATGATTCTGAGGAATTTTAAAAGAATTAGTAAGACTAAGAGATTTCATGGAGTATTAACAAATTTGGAGGGATTTTGTGGAATTTTAAGACATTTCCAGAAATTTTAAAGATTTTTAAGAGATTTCCAAAAGGTTGTCGTGAATTTTAGAGATTTTTTTTAATTTCAAGTGATTTTAAGTGTTTCTAAAGCTTTTTGTGGAATTTTAAAGGATTTTAAGAGATTTTTATATTTTTAAGAAATTCCGTAGAATTTTATGGGATTTCAAAAAATTTAAAGTGATATGCGAAATTGAAAAAAAAATTACTAGCATTATTAATGAAAATTTATTCGCATTTTTAATATTTTTCTGTCAGGGAAATGTCAGGGAAATTGAAAAATTGAAATTATGGCCACACTGACAAGGAATTAAAAACGGAATCATGTAATATTACGGTTTCTAGCGGACTGAGAAACCAGGAAAAACCCGGGAATTTTATTTGGCCGGAAAAAACCCGGGAATTTCATTTAGGATCGGAAATTTTTAGTATTTTATTGAAAAATAGATTCTTTTGTATTTATCTTCTTTTTAATCTATTTTTACTTTATCAAATTAAAAAAAAAAATTTTTCAATATTCATAAAAAGGCAACTATAAATTGGTCTGAGGAAAAAAAAATTTGACCGCGAAAATACTGGAAAAGACCGGGAATTTCCAATTCCCTGTTAGTTCCCAATCCCCATTTAGTTAAAAAAAAACTATACTAATTCACAGTAAAAATGATTAATAAAGTAGTAAAATGAATTATTAGAGTAAACGAATTGGCATTATTTCATTATAGTAACTTCTTACTTATTAAGATTGAGAGTAGAGTATATTTTATAAATATAATATAAAAGAGATAAAGTCGCACATTTATATTTCAATAGAAAATCACATAGTCGATATTTGGTCCAGGAAAAAGCTCGCGACAGAAATATTGCCGACAAGACACCCCGTCCATTTCAATTCGCCGGGCAATAGAATCGTTTTTGACTAATAGGGATGTCGTAGACGACATGCTTTATCCTTATTCTTCTCCGCCTACATCGTTATCTTCTTCTTCCACTTCGTTTCCTTGATGCTCATTCTTAAACCCCTTAAATCGTCGTAATCTATATTTGTAGGGAATGTGGAATAAATCCGCTTATTATGTATTCCATATGCTCCTAGTCCTCACACAATGGTATATGAGAAGTTCCTCAATTTGTCATAAAGATCTTTTATCCGTAAAAGGCTTTCAGATACTTGAACTTTTTTATTCTAGATAAAAATCTTATCAGAAAAAGCTTTACATTTATTCTTCATGTGGAAATATGAATAAGATGAAGCAATTTTCCTTAAGGGTGTTGGAGCCAAGTTCTAATCTAAAAATTCGGTTTCTTCATTTTACTCAACAAATATTAAATTTGGAATTTTTTCCCTCTGTAGAATTAATCAATTTTTAACTTGAATTATGCGTACAGAGCGATAAAATATCTAATTCAAATATTTTTTTAGTAAAATGAAAATATTGACTTTTGAAGTCAAATTTTGAATTCTTCGTTTTATGTAAAAAGTATCGAAACTAAATATTTTTTCGCTCTGTACGCAGTCTTATATTTGAAAAAAGATTAGTGTTACAGAGCGAAAAAATATTTATCTATAATTTTCGTTGAGTAAAATGGAGAATGGAATTTTGAGTTTAACACTTGGGTCCAACACCCTTAATTAAAAAAACTATTTTTAAACTTTAAAAATAGGGTTTATGTTTGTTTGGGGGTATACATGTCTTTTAGATAGTTATTTTTGAATATGTTATTATTTTTGTATCATGTTCGCTTTGTAATATAATAATCAATTTTGCAAGAACTTGCTTCAAACTAGAGAAAGAAGTTCTTTTATTTTTGGGCGAAAGTGGGATGGGACGAGAGTGGAAACGGAGAGTAAAAAAAAAAGTCTATGAGCAAATTCCATTGGGTTTGGTTACCGTGAATGTTGGAGCCGTAATCTGCCACCTCCCAAAGCCGTCCGGGTCGCACCAACCCCTTGATCTGAACCGCCTCCGCGTTTGCCAACCCCACCCCCAGAAGCGCAGCGGCGAGGTCGTCTAGTCCTCGTCTGGTCTAGCCACCCTGCGTTTTTGTTTTGTCTGGCCGGTCGCCATGTTTGATGCACCGGTGGTCGGGGTACGACCTATCACACCACGTGCTGTACGTTGCGTTGCCTATGTGAACACTGAACATACACTTGCACTCACGATTAGCGAATCTATCATGCCGCGGGTCTTTTAAAGACTTTTTTCATTGAGGAAGAATCACTCTGTTGCCGACTTCTTTTCCAAAAGTTTCTACGAATTTTAAGAGATTTTCACGAATTTTAACGAATTTGACGAGATTTTTATAACTTTTAAAATATTGTATGGATTTTGAAGGATCTTAAACTTTGTCGGGTAATTTTATTGAGGGACTTCAAAAGATTTTTAGGACTCAAGAGATTTCGTAGAATTTAAAAGAATTTGGAAAGTTATCGTCAAATTTTTATGGATTTCAAGAGGTTTTTCTGATTTTTAAAATATTTTGTGAATTTTAAAGGATTTCATGGAATTTTTTGAGGATTTCTAAGAATTTTTAGATATTTTTGCAAATTTTAACGAATTTCAAGAGGTTTCTAAGAATATTTTAAAAGATTTTAAGGAATTTTGAAGGATTGCAACAACAATGTATGCGAGATTTTCAAAACATTTCGTGACACCATTTTTTTAATGTATAATTATTACTCCAACATTTAATGTATATTATTGAATCTTATAAAACTAGAAGTGATATGTGCCGAAATCTCTCTAAGTATTAGTAGAGTTTTCAAAATAAGCAACCATTGATTTTTAATCTAGGTAACCTTTATCATTTAGACTTTTAGATAATTTTTTGATCACTTTGGTTGATAAGGGGTATTTAAAAACGTCTATTGTTGATACTCCAATGTCAAAAAGGTCTGTGAAACTTTGTATATCCTTTTTATCAACTACACTTCTGGCACGGTAGATCAAACCTGTAAGAATCGAATAAACTCCTCTCTTGAGCATCGACTTTTTCAATTCTTCAGTAGTTGGTGGATTTGTTTTACAACCTATTTTTTTCATTGTACTTTTTAAAGTTCTCAAATAAGTTTTGAGAATATAATCATCCTTTTCACCTATTATATCCACTTCCGGACACATTGCAAGAAAATATATCAAATCGATAGCTGGCGAAGTGTAGGTTATTGCTTGAAAATCGATCTGTGGATGATTTCAATTTATTATTTAAAGTAAATTTTTAAAATGTGTATAAAAAAGCAAGTCTTACCATGAGTGCATCGCACGGTTGTCCTTTTTCATTATGTTTAAACATGACATTATTTATCCAAAAGTCGCCATGGTTTAACACACAAAATTCATCAGTGTCATGTTCAAAAAGAGAATTAAATCGCGTTTTTATATTATTACAAGAACGAACGCGCGCTCCGCGCGCGCATTTACTTTTTTTAAATGTTATAAAATTTATGATATTTTATTTCTTCTTTTCTATCCGTCATAATTAAAATTTTATTTTAAAAAATTTACATTTTATAGGAATAATTCCTTTCAAAATTAACTACGTATACAGTTGTATTGATGTTTAATTGTGGTCTTTTTTTTCTAAAAAAATACCACATTCATAGTTGTGTAAAGTATTATTTGAAATAACCGACTAATTAATTATCATGAAATTAATTAATTGTTTATTTTAAATATTATTACAAAAATGTAAATTTCTTAAGTTTTTTTTATAAGACGAAACCTCGCTAGTAAATTTTTAGAAGAATATAATTACCCACTGTTTTTTTTATAACTCATGATACTTCATATTTCTTTACTGTAGTATGGATATTTAATTATGGTTTCAATTTCTAAAAAAAAACTTTCGCATTTATAGTTGTACAGTATTATTTGAAAAACCGGTAAATTAATTATTAAATTAATTTATTAATTAGTCATAATAAATTAGTAAATTGTTTATTTTAAATATTACTATATAAATGCTTTTTTAAAACCGAGATTTTTATTGAAACAAATAAGTCCATCAATTTCATTGAATTAATAATATTTTTGAAATGGAAGGTGAAATAGGATTGTTTTTCCTTCTTAAATGTTCATGATACTACTTTTTCTTTTTTAAGTTATAATTTATGAAATTTTATTTCTTCTTTTCTATCCGTCATAATTAATATTTGACATTTTAAAATTTGAGTTTTATAGGAATAACAGTAACCTGATATGAATTTAAAAAATTTAAATAATTTTCAAAAATAAAAAAAAAATTTTATAAAAAATGTTTCCTTATATTTTATAAATTAAATAATTACAACGTGTGTTTTGCTTCACAAAAAATAATATTTCTTAGATTGTTTTCAAAATTAACTACGTTTTATATAGTTGTATTGATTTTTAATTGTGGATTCTTTTCTAACAAAAATACCACATTTATAGTAGTGTTCAATATTTTTTGAAATAACCGACTAATTAATAATCATGAAATTAATTAATTAGTCATTATAAATGATTTAATTGTTTATTTTAAATATTATTATAAAAATGTAAATTTCTTAAGTTTTTTTTAGAAGGATAAATCTCGCTTAAACATCCAATACAACTGTAAATGTAGTAAATTTTTAAAAGAATATAATTACCCACTGTTTTTTTTATAACGCAAAACATAAAGTAGTTATGTAAATTACGGTAAACATGTTTTATTAAAATTAAATATATAATAAAATCAAATCGTTTGCTACTTTACGTAAAATATGGCTTGATTTTAATCTAAGTTTTCTTTGTTTTTAAATCTTTAAAGTCTGATACTTTATAAAGTATTGATACAACATCTATTTTACGTTATAAAAAATAATTATTATTAGATTGTTTTCAAAATTAACTGTGTTTACTATAGTATGGATCTTGAATTATGGTTTAAATTTCTAAAAAAAACTACTGCATTCATATACCACATTTATAGTTGTGTACAGTATTATTTGAAATAACCGGCTAATTAATTATCATGAAATTAATTAATTGTTTATTTTATATATTATTACAAAACTGTAAATTTCTTAAGTTTTTTTATAAGGCGAAACCTCGCTAGTAAATTTTTAAAAGAATATAATTACCCACTGTTTTTGTTTATAACTCATGATACTTCATATTTCTTTAAAGTCTGATACTTTATAAACTATTGATACAACATCTATTTTACGTTATAAAAAATAATTATTATTAGATTGTTTTCAAAATTGACTATGTTTACTGTAGTATGAATCTTTAATTATGGTTTCAATTTCTAAAAAAAAGTAGCGAATTTATAGTTGTACATTATTATTTGAAAAATCGGTTAACTAATTATTAAATTAATTTATTAATTAGTCATAATAAATTAGCTGATTATTTATTTTAAATATTACTATAAAATTGCTTTTTTAAAACCAAGATTTTCGATATATTTCGAGTTTAGACTCGTGATAAAATGAGGATTAATGAAATCAAATTCAAATGAGCGCGCGCAAGTATCGATTGTCGAAAAGCACTATCGATACTTACGCGACAACGAATCAGATTGCCGGAAAAGGCGTTAGGTTTTTTCGACTTCGACCTCATCATCTTTTTATAATAGGATCTGTAAATTTTCTTAATTTGTAAGCAATCTCTTGATATTCCTCGTCGTTCCATATTTTTCCAATGTTATTGCTTAAATTTTCTATACTATTTTTAACAAATTTGTAATAAGTTTCTGGAAATTTCTTGATTCCACACACTCCATTGTAAGTTTTAATTATCTCGGGTTCCTGAGAAGCAAATTTTTTATTTTAATACACACAATAATTATAATAATACTCACCAAAATTAGTCAGTTTTATTAAAACTTTAAACTGTTCAAACAGTCTAAATGTTTTGAAATTCTTCATATCTTTTGAAATCTATAGTAGTATACATATAATCATATAATAATTAGAATTTCTTACGCTTTCGGCAATAGCAACCGATCCAGCATGGAATTTAGCCATTTTTTCTACAGCTCTGAGACAATGTTCAAAAGATAAGCCTTTTTGTTTATCACCAATCGTGTATCCTGCTTTTCCCAAGTCCTCCATGACTATAGAATTGAAATTTTCTTCCACATAAAAAAGAAAAGGAGAAGCTGCACAACCTATATAATTTTCTATCCTCGGTAACACTTGTGTAAACATGTATATTTCGTTACGAAATGCTTCATTTATAGTTTCTACTCCACATCCACTATATGGAAGTTTCATTTTTACAATTAAACTCGTTTCTTCAATGTTTTTTGTATTTCCATTCTCATTTTTATTGTATTTTACAATTACTCTGTAGATATCACTGATATAATTATCGCCTTTCGAAGTAGCCAAATCTTTTTCAATTTTCAAAACTTTAAGTTTCTCATTTTTTTGATGAGTTTGAAGAATGCGCTCGTAGAATGACTCGTTCAAATCGGTGACTTCCATGACAAGATAAAAAATGCTTCCTTTTTTTAATCGATATTTTATTCTTAGCTATATTGAATTTCTGTGTGTTTTAATGATACTGAAAAAAAATTTAATTTGTTGTTGCTAGAGTTTAAAGAAGATCGGAAAGGGGAAGGAATTTTGATTTTTGAGTGGTAGTTTTATAAAATTTTCTATTTGAAATGATCACTCTATTTCTGTAAGAATTTTATGATATCAAAAATTATTGCTTCTTAAAAAGTAAATTTGTTTTATTAACAAACTAAATAATTACCGTATTGGATTGACGATGACAAGTATAAAACAGTACTGATGTTGCGTATTTCTCCTCCTCAATATACGCCCACGAGACATTCAAAGATAAAATGCAATATTTTAAACTTCTTGTTGTATACCAAGAGTCTATAAAATTAATGACAATGATGTGTTACGTGGGACGTAACTGAGATGCCTCCCTGCCCCCACTTCCAGGTGTGACGTGGTACGGATACACCTGTTTTTCGATGATCATTTAAATTCTCTTTTTACATAAATTAATCTAAATATCCCCTCTCATTCAGAATTTTAACTATTTTGCGTACTGTTTTGTCAGTATCTGGATTCTTAGAAATATGTAAATTTATAGCAGTTTCCAAGAACTTGCTTTAAGGAATCAACGTCTTCATTATCAGACACTGATCTGGTGTAATAAATCAATCCTGTGTTATAGACACATTTTATACATTGACACTTTCAACTCTTTTAGCTTTGATGGTCTGGTTTTGCAACTTATTTTCTTCATAGCGCTTTCTAAAGTTTCTAAGTATTTTTTAAAAAAATAACGGTTTTTGTCATATCTTACCCCAATTTCCGGGTACATTGCGAAAAATTGTTGAAGATCTATCGCTGGTGACGTATATACCGACGTTTGGAAATAAACCTGCAAAATAATTTCATTTATATTTTTTAATTAAAATTTTTTAATTTTAAATTTATATTTTTTTATTTTTAAATTTGTATTTGCTTATACTTTTTTAAGGACATGTGATACTTTACCATAATTTAGTTTCCGCAACTTTATGTTCGCAATAATAAATATTTTTCAGTAAAACTAGGCCTTTTACCTCCGTTTAGTACAGACGGAGGTAAATGGCCTAGTTTTAGTGAAAAATATTTATTATTGCGAACGTAAAGTTGCGGAAACTAAATTGCTCTTATTTTTTTCCGAGGGGTTTTCTAAAATTTTCTTGTACTGAGACTTTTGTCACAAATTTTTCATACTTTTCTTGTTCATTACTGACATTATAGTCACCTTCACCAGCAGAATTTTCCTTCGTCATTTCTAATAAAGAACGAACGCGCGCTTTGCGCGCGTATTTACTTAAAAATCCTTAAAAATTCACGAACATCTTCAAAATCATTAATCTCTTGAAATAAATGTTAAAATTCGTGAAAATCTCTAAAAATTCCTAGAAACCTCTTGGAAATTCTTAAAAATTAACGAAAACCTTCAAAATCATTAATCTCTTGAAATCCATGTTAAAATTCGTGAAAATCTATAAAAATTTCTAAAAACCACCTGAAGTTTCTTAAAATTTAAAATCTCTTAAAATCATTAGAAATTTCACCAAATTCAATGAAATCCTTAAAAATTTTACAAATTCTTTTAAAAATTAGAATAATCGCTTGAAAATCTCTTAAAATTTCCAAAAACTTCTTGAAATTCTCTCAAATTCTGTGATAACAATTAAAATCCCTTTTATATCCTTTAAAATCTATTAAAATTATGAGAAATGCCTTCAAATTCCATGAAATCCTTAAAAATTCTACAAAATCTTTTAAATATTAGAAAAATCTCTTGATATCTTTTAAAATTATTAGAAATCTCATAAAAATCCATCAAATCCTTTTAAATTCTACTAAATATTTTAAAAATTGTAAGAATCTTTTGAAATCTCTCCATAAAATTCCATGACAAACATTAAAATCTCTTTAAATTCCCAGAAAATTCTTGAAATTGTACGGTAACATTTAAAATCCTTTTATATCTTTAAAATCCCTTAAAATTATTAGAAATCTTATCAAGTTCCATGAAATTTTTTTAAATTCTCAAAAAATCTTTGAAATATCAGAAAAATCTCTTAAAATCACTTAAAATTATTAGAAATCTCATAAAATTCTTTAAAGCCCCATAAAACTCTTACAAACCTTTTGAAATTCCTTAAAACTTCAAGAAAACCTTAGAAGTCGCTTAAATTCCTTGAAATATTTAAAAAGTTTTTAGAAACCTCTTAAAATTTTTAAAAATCGTCAAATTCCTTTAAAATTCCTAGAAACCTCTTGAAATTCCTCTCTAAAAATGTCTCGAAAATCTCGAATAAATTATAGTTTCAAATCTGATTGGATTTGGAATTACTTTCAATGAAATTGTAAGAAGAAAAATAAAACAATCGCGGGCGTAGCGGGCCTCTTGGTTTGATAGATATTTATAAAAAATGTTTCCTTATATTTTATGAATTAAATAATTACATGTGTTTTGCTTTATAAAAATTGTTAGATTATTTTCAAAATTAACTACGTTTACAATTGTAATGATGTTTAATTGTGATTTTGTTTTCTAAAAAAAATACCGTATAAATTTATAGTTTTTTCAAAAAATGATTTGTTTAAATGATCGCTTTCCATGATTAAAAATTGGAAACGGTCTTAGCCTTGGTACTGCGAAATATTGGTATATTTCTGATAAAATTGTCTAATTGAAAAATAGTACACTAAAAATTATAAATAAACTTACCCTACGTGTTTAACTCTTAAATTATTATTTTGTTACAATGAAAGTTTATTAATCAACTTATTCATTGAAGTTCGAAGCAACAATGAACAGTTTTCTCTATGTGCACAGAACTTTTAATTATACTTCGCAGTTGTTATAACACATAAGTCATAAGACATTCAGAAATAATGCTCGACTTTTGTCGTTGGAGACGTTTTATTTTATTTTATTTTTTAAGTTAACAATAGTAGTATTTACTGATAAAGACTTATCTTTACGCTTTCAATATTTTTTTAGTAATTAATAATAATATTTTTTTTTTTTATTTTAAGTGCATTGATATTTTTAATTATTTTCTCCGCAATTATGTAATAGTTATTGGAAGAGAATCAATCTAAATATCCCTTTTCATTTACAATTCGAACTATTTTGCGTAATTCTTTGACTGTATCCGGATTTTTGAAGATATTTAAGGTAGTATCACCAGATTCAAGAATATCATCTAATGATTCCACATCTTCATTATCAGAAATTGATCGGGGATAAAATATCAATCCTGTAAGGATCGTGTAAATTCTTCTTTTATACATTGCCTTTTGTAACTCTTCTAAAGTCGGTGGATTCGTTTTACAACCCAATTTCTTCATCCCATTTTTCAAAATGTCTAAATATTTTTTTAAAAAATAATCGTCCTTATCATATCGAATTCCTATTTCGGGACACATTGCGAGAAAATTGTGAAGATCAATTGCTGGTGATGTGTATATTAGCGCTTGGAAATCAACCTGCAATGATTCCATTAAATATTTCGAAAAATAAGTAATTAAGCTAGAATAATTATTAATTTAACTATGTTTTCTATTAACTGAAAATATTAGATTATTAGCTACTTTTACTTACGAATAAAGCATCCGTTGGTTGTCCTTTTGCATCGTGTTTGAACATGATATTATTCGTCCAAATATCGCCATGATTTAAAACACAAAATTCAGTAGGGTCGAATTTATAACATTCCAAAAGTCTTGTTTTAAGCATCTTCTTCATTTTCCTTAATTTGCATGCCGCTTCTTTGTATCCGTCGTCATTCCATTTCTCAACGCCATCGCTCAAATTTTGAATCGATACCTCCAGAAATTTAAAGAAATTTTCTGGAAAGTTTTCCTTTATATTTCCCGTTTTGAATGATTTAACCAGTTCAAGTTCCTTCAAGAAGTAATTATAATGTAAACGTATAATATATGAGAGAAAAATTTAATATATAAATGTTATATATTAAATAAGCTATATAGTACCTCTTCAGCTAGAGCTACAGATCCAGCATGGAACTGTGCTATTTTTTCAATAGAAAGGAGAGTGTGTGCTAAAGAAAGACCTTTTCGTCTGTCCTGGATGGCAAACCCTCTTGTAGCAAGATCCTCCATAACTATGAAGTTGGTATTTGTGTTGCCACAGAAGAGTCGAGGTGCTAGAGAGTAACCCACGAACTTCTCTATTCTCGGTAGTACACTGACGAAAGTTTTCAACTCTGTACAGAACATTTCGGGCACTATGTTCAAACCCAGACGAAGATTATTAGAAGACATGAGCTTCACGATTAAGCTCAGAGTTTCTTCCTTATTTTTGGAAGGGCACTCTAAAATTTGCCTGTATCTCAGGCCAATTCTGTAAATTTCACTAAGATAATTTTCTCCCTTACTTGTGGCAAGTCCCTTTTTCACTTCTAGTACTTCTACTTTCGAAACATTTAAGATATCTCGAAGAATCTCCTCAAAAAAAGTTTTTTTCAGATGAACACTCTGCATGGCTGAAATTTCAAACTTTTTTATTCTTGCTCTGAAAATTTTGCTTTTTATTTTGATCGTTATACCTTATTGAATTTCTGAGTTGCACTGTGAAGTCTTCTTTCTTCAAAGAGAGCTTTTATCAACATATATATATATATATATATACTATATAACATATATATATACACTTATACTGATAACGAATTATCTTTGTCAATAGGAATTGCCATGAAATATTTTTTTCAAGTTTTTCATTATATGTGTCTTTGAAAATGCGCTATTATATAGTATTATTTAATTTTAAAAAGCATAGTAAAAATGTTCATGTTTATGTTTTTATTTTCGAATCAATGATTCTTTAGATATTACTTTATGATCCTTGAGATGATCAACTTTATTTTGCGAGTTTATCAAGATTGCTACTTCACGATTGACATTATTTGTCACAGAGTTTTTTTATCTGTATTTATCTGCAAGTTATGTGCAGTGTGTGATCTGTTTTTTTTTCCACTAGACATAGTATAATAGATACTAGACATCTTCTATTTTATTACCTGATTAGAAGTCACGCAATTCTCAGACATCTTAGAAACAGGGTTGCAAATAATTAATTACATCTGTAATTACATCACTAGAGTAATTAATAATTGCATAGAAAAATTGTGATTATATTCAAAATAATTAATAATTACAATATAAAATTGTATTTATAATCGAAATAATTAATAATTATAAAGTAAAAATTGTAATTGTACTCAAAATAATTAATAATTACAAAAGAAAATTGCAATTATACTAAAAATGATTGATTTATACAATCTTAAAAAAATATTGAATACAAAAACAATTTAGAGCACTCAAAGTAGAAACAAAAATATTTCACAATAATTCAAACTTATTATTGAAATAATATTATTATTTCAATAAACAGCTTTTGATTAAAAATTTTTTTTTAGAATTAATTAATTCGAGTATAATTACAATTTTTATTTTGTAATTATTAATTATTTGGAGGATAATTACAATTTCGTTTATGTAATTGGTAATTAAAAATGGATAATTAATCATTTTTGCAACCCTGCCTAGAAATCCCCTTTCCACTTAATTGTTAAGCATTTTTCTCTATATGAAAATAATTATTAATGATAATAATTTATCTCTATTGTCCTACATCTTCTATTTTTATCCTTCATAGCGTGACAATATTTTATGACCTATCGAGAAGGTTTATTTTTCTTCGTGTTAAAAAAAAAAAGTTAAATCTCTCCCGTGATAAAAATTTGTCTACACAATATGCAACATCCTGAATTTATCTTGCAAATCCAATTTCAATTTCGCTTCGCTTTCACATATAACTCGTGATAAAGTGACCCCCAAAAGAAATGAACAGACTATTCAGCTTTTTGTCAATATTGTCTAGGACGGAGAAAAGTCTTCGAACCTCGTGCAGGTATAAAAGTGCGCTGTAAGTTTCAAGTTTCGATCTAGCCAAAAGTAGGTGTGCAACCTTTCAGCCATTTCTAGCTGCAATGCAATCTTCTCCGTCTGAAAAGTTTCTTGTGTCAGAGACACGGGCCGGTGGGTGAAGGTTGGTTTGTGAGGATAGGTAAAGAGGAAGGGGGTAAAAAGAGACTAGGATGGTGGAAGTGGCGTCATGACGTGTATTATTTACCAAGCGGAAAAGCTTAGACTTTACACTACGCTACCGAAGCACAAACTCGTTCAGTTTCGAGTCTCACTTCTGATGTGGCACACATGATACACGAAAGTTCTCACATCTTGTAAACATCGTCTTCAGGAACAAAAAAAAAACTCTTTTTAAAGTGGATAAAGGATGAATTAGTTTTATATGTTTTTAATTATTAGTTTTTTCTATTAAATTATTATTTTCTATTAAATTATCTCTTTACGATGGTTCGAAATTCATTGCAGAAGATAATAATAGCAAGAGAAGGGAAAAATAGCAAGAGGAGATAGCCAAAAATTAATGAGAGGGAGAGCACTTTGCCACATGGTGACTACTTAATTCCATTTTTGTCTAATCTTGTTATCTGTTCGATCGCTGAAGTTCAATCGTGGAAGAGAACAGAACTCCGAAATTTCCGCTTGATTTACTTCTACTGTAATTAGTTTAAAAAGAAATTTTATAGAAATAGTTTTAGCTAAAAATATTTATTATTTGAGACGTAAAGATGGGGGAACTGAATTATGTAGCTCATATGACAAGTAACATAAATAACAATAACAAGTAACCTTAATAAAATTAAACATATAACAATTCATGGAGTAAATATTTCAACAATTTCTGTACTGTCTTACCATGTGCGGATGTATCTACTGAACCATTACGGACGCACATTGTCTGACAATGTAGTGCTGTATCTACTTACAATTAGTATTAGCACTAATTTTAAAATAACAAGAACGAACGCGCGCTCTGCGCGCGCATTTACTTAAAAATCCTTAAAAAATTCATGAAAACCTTCAAAATCATTAATCTCTTGAAATCCATATTAAAATTCGTGAAAATCTCTAAAAATTCCTAGAAACCTCTTGAAAATCCATAAAAATTCACGAAAACCTTTAAAATCATTAATCTCTTGAAATCCATGGTTAAAATTCGTGAAAATTTCTAAAAATTTCTAGCAACCTCTTGAAGTTTCTTAACATTTAAAATCTCTTAAAATCATTAGAAATTTCATGAG
>CAJFCP010025949.1:85351-97840 GCA_904066005.1 Synergus itoensis | reverse complement strand
ATTATCTAACGCCCTAATGTATATATATATTTCCTTTATTTGAAAGTTGAATTGAAGTTCTGGATGAGAGGAATGAGAATTTTCACAATCGGTGATTTCTCAACAATCACTCGTACCTCGAAATTGTTCAGCGCAGCTTTTCCTGTTGTTAACGAACAATTGTCACTATTGGATTCCCTTTTGCGCTAGTTCTGGCTCTTTCCTGGATCAGAAATATTTTCCAGATAATAACGAGCGATTTTCCCTCTTCGGGGCGTACAAAGTGTCTCTCGCATTTACGGCTTGTCGCCTATTATATGGGTACTGCGAATCAGACTCCTCACTCTCTCTTCTTCTCATTCTCTGCTCCATAGAAATAAACCCCTAATTCTGACGCAGACTTATCTCTTGAGTGCCGAACTTTAATAGCTTTAAATCAGAGATTTGTGGAAATTTCCGTGAAATAATCACAATGAAATGGCGAACGTTTATACTGAATTTTATTTCCAGTAAATGATTTTAATATTGTAAATAATTGTTTCGCTAAACTGGTGTTGGATGGAGCTTTATGCTTTATGCAAATCCTCTTGAGGACGTTACACTTTATAATTTATTTACTGACCTTCACGAGTGTTAAAGAACTCCGAGGTGACATGCGCAACAGTAAAACGCTTTATTTTTATTGAATTAACGATTTGCCCTTTAAACATATATCTTTGAAAATAATCTTGCTCGCTGATTCCGATAATAAAAATTCCATACTGAGCTGATTTACTTACATCCTATTGATTTTGTAAAAAATCTAGAATATTTAACGTTATAAGATAAAATAATGAAAAAATATAGAGGGTAAGAAAGAAGAGTAGAAAAGCGTCCCCTTAGAATGCTAAATCGACTTACTTCGCCATCTAACTCAATTTGTCGAAGGTACAACTCTGCGTGTGAATAAATGTGTGCGAAGGGCTAAAACTTGAAGTTATAGACGCGTGATAAAGAAACATTAAGATAGAAAATTGAAAGCAAGCGTCAAGGTGACCTAGGGAAAACTGTTTCTCTTTAATGCACCCCCCAGAATCTGTTGGTCGGTGGTTGGTACGTTTGTTGATACAAATTCACGAAGAGATAGCCTTCCTTCCTCTCTCTTCTCACTTTGCTTTTTCTCTTTTGGTTCCTTTCGCGTTTGCTTCTTTCTTTTAGGTGCTCACGTGCGCACACCGGTACACCAAAAAGCCGGAGTCACCCTCGCCCCCTTCCCCGCTGTCCACCGCCCGCTACTTCTGTCGTCCCCTCCTTTTCTACCCCTCACGCCACCCTCGAATGTCTGGCTCGCTCCGACCGTCATTGGTGTGGTGGTGTTGGTGGTATGGCTGTGGTGGCGGGGAATCGTCGCGAGGGTGACGAGGGGGAGAGCTACGTACTCGTGACGTTGCGTCTAGACGCCCCCTCCCCCCAAAACGACGTCCCCGTCCGACGAAGTGGAGACGAGGAATCGAGAAGAACGTTCGGAACCGCTGCTGCAAGTTGCGCCTCTGTTGCAAGCCGCAACTCACGGAAAGCTCTGCTAATCTTTTTATCGTCTACTCAAATCGAGAGATGGCGCCAACAGCGCTTACTTTCAAAATTACTCGCGCTGGTTACTGGTTTAGCTTTTCTTTAGTCAGAGAAGACTAATTTTCAGCCAAGAGTTAATTTCAGTCGAATGCTGAATCTGCGAGGGATTCAATATTACGGGATTAGGATATGATTGCTTTATATACAATTCGCTTGAATTTAGATGAATTGACTTGTTTATTTTTTACTCAACTTAAATTAAGGGCAAGCTCTTGGGCGACATTATGAAATTTGAAAATATTTTTTCCGAAATTTTTTTTCAAAATTATTACTCAATATAAATGTCAAAACGCAATTTAGTGTTTGCGTTCCTATATTCCAAAGCTTCAAATCGATTCATCATTGCATTTGGCCGTGGTGACGTCGAAAAAAAATTTCATAATGTCGCCGAAGAGCATGCCCTTAAGTTAATTGAGTTAAATTTCTTTGAATTGAATTTCTTTTTATTGAATTGGCTTTAAGAGTATGTGATACTTTACCATACTCTCTAAATCTAAATCAGCGAAAGCCCTACCAAATCAGTGAAATTCGCTGATGAATCAGTGAATTTCACGCCCTCCATGAGAGTAATTCCGCTGATTCATCAGCGAATTTCACTGATTTGATATGGTTTTCGCTGGTTCAGATTTAGAGAGTAAGTGCGATTTATTATGTATTGTCAACTTTACGTTTTCAATAACGAATATTTTTGACTAAAACTGGACCATTTACCTCCGTCTGTACGAAACGAAGTTAAATAGCCTAGTTTTAACAAAAACATGTTTATTATTGTGAACTTAAAGTTTGCGAAATTAAATTTGCTCTTATGGTGATTACTATATGCTCTTAATGCTGTAGAAAAATTCATCACTTTACAATACTTTTATTCATATTTTAATACTTTTTTTACTCATTTATGAACAGTTCAGCCAACATTTTAAAGATGTTTTAATTATAAAATATTTCACTTTTTTAGATACACTGGGGACTTGATCATAGTTCTGTTTCGGGCATGGTCGAGTTCGGCATGATAAAATCCCCAGTTTATTGAATATTTTAATTTATTTCAAAGGCTTACAGGGTGGCCAACTGGCCACATATCAGGGAAGTCAGGAAAATGTCAGGGGAAAAAAATTTGTCAGGGAAATGTCAGGGAAATCCGAGTAGTTGTCAGGGAAAATATAAATTTACATTTGGGCTAACTATGATATTCTTGTCGTATATTGCATATATAAATTTTATAGTTTGTAACACAAACTAGACCTTTCGGGCTTGATTCAAAACTTTTTTTTTCTGTGAAGTTTTGTGAAGTGATTTTAAATTTCAAAAGATTTAAAGTAATATTATACGAAATTTTTGAAAAATTTCAACCATATTTTTACTGAAAATTTGTTCACATTTTTAATAGTTTTCTGTCAGGGAAATTTGTCTGAAAGTCATGTAAAAAGTCAGGGAAACGAGAAAATTGAATCTTGTGGCCACACTGACTTATTTTAAGACTGTTTTTCGACTTCCTGAATTAATTATATCGATAGAAAACCTTTTGACGCAAATTATGTGATCATTTTATGCAGAAGAGTATTGTTGACGAGGAGGACAATAACAATTAAATTCGCGTAGACTAGTTCAGATCTCAGACTATACTCATAATATATAAAGTGCACTGGCCTCTAAGGCTGAGTACCGACCGCTTTAATAAGTAACACGACGCCGATTATACGACAAAACCAGGCGGAGGAACCGAGTATTATGGTCGTGACACCAATGCAGAGGGAATTTGTTTTCACTCGTGATTACCGTTCCGAAAACGGAAGATAGCTAACTCAATAGAACCTCCCCGGAAAATACACTTCCGGCTAAGTACAGGAATTCTAATGCCAATAGGAATAATGAGAACTCTAAAATTTAATCTTATTCGTTTCGGCATATTATATACATTCCGAAAGACTGGAGAGGTGAAAAAAATAATTGTTATTTATAGCTGGACGCTGGTTCAATATTATTGGGGACAAAGTGGAGCTAATTTAAACTATATACTATAGACATAGATTTTTTGGTGCTAATTGCAAAATTTGATATTTTCAGTTTAGTTAACAAATATTATAATTAAACATTTTTTGCTTCCTCACAGAGGAAGCTTTGTAGTCGTGACAAAAATCCAGTTTCTAAAAAAAGGTTTTTTTGAACATATTTTAAGTGGAATATATCTAATATGATGTCCTGAAAAATTATCCGGATGTATGTATGAATGTATGTATGTGTGTATGTGTGTATGTGTGTATATGTATGTCACGCTTTTAACGATCCTGCAATATCTTTAGAACGCGTATAGATAAATTGATGAAATTTGGCATATTTATTCCACTATTTACCAAGTTGAATTTTTTTTTCAAGGGTTTACCAAAATATTTAATTTTACAAGTTTCGTGTACTTTTATAATTTTCGTAAAATTCATTTTTTCACTATAACTTCTCAAATATTAAAATTTAAAGCTGATGTAAGGAAAATGAAGATTCCTTTCATCGAGACGAATCGATTGACCTATATGATTAATGCATTTCATTAAAAAATAAGGATGTTATGGTTAATTGTATTTTCAAAAATTCATTTTTCAACTATAACTTTTCAAATAATCAAAATTTTGATCTGACGTAAGGAAAATAAATATTCTTTGTGTCGAGATGAATCGATTGACCTATATGATTAATGCATTTCATTGAGAAATAAGAAAGTTATGGTTAATTGTATTTTTAAAAAATTAATTTTTCAACTATAATTTCTCAAATAATAAAAATTTAAAGCTGATGTAAAGAAAATAAACTTTTTTTGTGTTGACACGAATCAGGTGACCTAATATTAATACATTTGATTAACTAATTAATGCTTCCTCTATGAGGAAGCAAAGTGCTCATTGAATGAGCACAAAAGTTGATACAACTTGACAGCTAGTTTCGTTTGTAGGGGTCTTCATTTTTGAAACAGAAGTAAATATACTTGAGCTCAATGCTTTTAAAAAACAAACGAAATTATTTTCAAAAAAGTCAAAACAACAAAAATCTAAGTCGCAATCATATTTTTAAATTGCTTCGTATATAAAACAATATGTTTTGCAAAGTATATTCTACAATATTTTAAATGTAAAAGTATCCCTCTATTTTACTGACTAAACAATGTTTTCTTGTTTCAGAATATAAGGATGATGGAGAAAAGCGTTAAAAAGGCAAGGAAACTTTGCAAGAAAGAGAATAAAAAACTGAAAGGTTAGTTTAACATTATTCTCAAATGTATTTTTAATACATCGTTTATATGATTTGCACTTGATAGTATGGAACCAAATTGCACATTACTCCCATGAGTCTACTTTTACCACGACTTTAGCTAATAATATTCTTTGAAAAGCCAAGATCAACTGGCTATTCATCCCTATAATTATTTTCGTATCAAGGTAAAATGTTCTAATGAAAAATGAGGATAGGAATGTAAAAAAGGAATATAAAAATAAGAGGAAGGAACCTCTTAGTTTCTTATTCTTATTTGAGAGGAAGAAACCCTCTCACGATCTAGTTTTCTGAGGTTGTATCTCGAATGCGAGACCAGTTGTGAGAGTGGTGGGGTTGTTTTGATGATTTCATGTAAACACATTGCAATGGAATTTGTAGTGGGGTGAGGAACTCGTCTGCTAGGCCAGAGAAGGTGAAATGAGTGAGGGACGGGGGAGGAAAAGGGGATTGGTGAAGGGGGTGGGTAAGGAAGAGTGGAGAACGGGTTATGCGTGAAGAGTGACGACGCAAAGGGGGAGATCGACTCGTCGTTTTTTGATTAATTTTAGTTGGCGACTGACAGCCATGCTTCTAAAATTGTCCTCATTCTTAGCTTTCCATGTATATACGCAAATGCGCGCCGATATACGTATGGTGAGTGAAAACCGCCTTCTGCTTCACTACAAAGTCCCAATCGATGAAAAAATTATTAAAAAATTATCCGTAGACGATATAAAGTGCAATTATTTTTTAATGATTGCTGCTGGCTTTTTAACAAACATTGTAGGATGCTATACGTTTCGTAACTTATTCTTGCAACGAGTCCGCAAGGACTAATACTTGCAATTTCTTGAAGATTCTAAGTAAGAATGTGCAATTGGGAAAAGCGTTATTGAAATTTATCTTGTTATGTTTTAAATTCCCTTTCTTTCTTTCTATTGTTTCTTTATTCCGCAGGGGGTCGTAGTCTCTGCGTGAGGTAATTTTAAAATGCCCATTATATACTTATTTTAGTCTTTCTTCATCATACGACCTAATTGCATAGCCCGATGCAAATAGCCATAGTAAGAACGACGAGCTCGTAACCACACTAGAAGGGTTGGGCTACCAGACTAAACAAAAGCCATCTGGTTAATTTTTTTCCGTCCCGTAACCAGAAACCATTTCGGGCTAATTTCGACCGCGAAATATGCGTTACGTATACCCTTTCAACACTTAACCAACGTACCGAGATATTATAGAAGTCGATAATCGTGTCCTAGAAACGCACCTTAGTCTCGACACGTCAGAAAACATTAGAAGTCGGTTCTTAACTTTAAACATTGGCACCGATTTGTTTCCATAACAGTGTGCAAGTTATTTTATGCACTTGTAGGTTGTAAAGTAGAATACTGAATTCCAGAATAAGTAGATTTTTTTAAAGGTAAACAGAGAAATAGTCTACTTTCTAAATCTGATTTAATAAGATGATGTCGACTGCTCTTACGATATCTCTTTATTACAATCTTTTACAAACGAGTTATTTACATAATTCAGATGAATTTGAAAGACACTTTTAATGCACTAATTGATTTTCTGTCAAGATAAAGAAAATTAATTTCTTACTTTGTAACCTAATTCCCTAAGTTTTGAGATATATATTTACAAAAAAAACTTTATTATTTTATTGGAAATGGCATAGGTAACGGATTTTATTTAATAAAAAAAGAGCAAGTCGTGTTTCGTGCTATATAGAACCCGAAGATTCCAAACCAGTGAATTTCGTGAGAAATGTGTGTGAACTTCCGTAGGTATATTCCATGAACACGCGGAAAACTGCGAACATTTTCTTAGTTTTCCTTGAGAGTTCTTCTGTCAATAGGAAGTTACTTTTCTGTGCCAAATTTTTTTTCAAATCGTCGTTGCCAAGATGGATTTTTTTTTGCCCTATGAGTGTAAGTGTAGTTTTACGAGAAGGAAAAATAATCTCATGAGATTATTAAGATTAGAAAGTGATTATTAAAATTGTTGTATTTGAAGTATATTTGCCTGGCATTAAAATTGCAAAGACACTTAAAATATTTTTTCCTGGCTGACTCATTTACTGTTGATAAAATGGGAACAAGTTTTATGCGGACTGAGAAGTACTGAGTATCTTTTTTGCAAGGGAAAATCTGAAGCAAAAATGCCTTTGTCAGCATCTGCGCATTCTTCGTGTCCCCGCCAATTACATTCCTGGCGTGGCTTTGAGCTTTGCACAGCTATATATCGAGAAGTCCCACCCCCGATCCGGTTTCTCCGATTCCATTTCGCTCTTGCAAAATCTTGATTCTCGTTACACAACACACCGGACAGTCACCTGACATCAAAGGGCTCTCACGGTTTCATGTCTCGGCTCAATTGCAACGCCTTTTACGTCTGCACGCCATCAAAGACGACATTCGTATAAGGAAGTTTCCTGTCTGTGCACCTCAGACAGGACTGCATCCTGCTCATCCCTTTCTGGATATGAAGGTCGCAATAGATACTTTGTTTCATCACTTTCAATGGTCGGGATGCTCTCAGAAAAAGATTCACTGACTCAATGAATTTTCTTCAAATGAAAAACATTTCATTCAGTTCATCGAATTATGATTTTATGAATTAAGTTTCGATTAGTAAAATTGATTCGAATAAATGCCATGTAATACAAATTGACTTGGGGGAACATTTTTTCTGAAGCAGTTTATAGATTCTCTTGAAGATATATTTTGAAAAATATCCATTGCTTTCGTAGAAAGTTTTCCGAATATAGACGAGGATCATCAGGTATAAAAACATATTATCAGAGTGTCTATGCAGACCGGGAAACCGGGAAAAACCCGGGAATTTTATTTGACCGGGAAAAACTCGGGAATTACATTTAGGACTAGGAATTTTTTGTATTTTATTGAAAAATCGACGTTTTTCTACTTTATCTTCTTTTTATTCTATTAGCAAACCAACACGCGATTATTTCTTTTTTTACTTCTTATAACTTCCAGTTATTCAAAAGTTAATCACTCTCTCTTAATCTGAACTAGCCTAATTTCGCTGTTTCAAATTTAGAGAGTAGTAGGTTTTGAACAACAATGTATACGAGATTTTAAAGTAATTTCGTTACATCACCTTTTTAGAGCGGTATTTTAAAGAGTTTTAAAGAATTTCCGGATATTTTGCGGAATTTTAAAAGACTTCATAAAATTTTAAAAGATTTTTAAGAAGTCTAGGGAATTTTAAGGGATTTTAAATGTTTTCATGAAACTTCAAGGAATTTTAAGAGAACTTAAGAGATTTTTTCTGATTTTTAAAAGATTTTGAGTAATTTCATGAGATTTTTAATAATTTTAAGGAATTTCAACAGATTTTTCTAGTTTTTAAACATTTTATGTAATTTTTAAGGATTTCATGGAATTTAATGATATTTCTAATACTTTTAATGTATTTTAAAAGATAAAAAGGTATTTTAATTGTTATCATAGAATTTTAAAGAATTTCAAGAAGTTTCTGGGAATTTTAAGATATTTTCTCAAACTTTAAGAGATTTAGAAAGGTTTCTGGGATTTTAAGGGATTTTAAGTCTTGTCGTGGAATTTCGAGGAATTTAGACATTTTAAAAGGTTTCTGAGAATTTTAAGGGATATAAAGTCTTTTCGTGGAATTTCGAGGAATTTTTTTAATACTTTTAATGGATTTTAAAGGATTTAAATAGTTTTTAGATGTTATTGTAGAATCTTAAAAAATTTCAAGAAGTTTCTTGGTATTTTAAGAGGTTTTCACGAATTTGAACAGATTTCAAGAGATTTTCATGACTTTTAAAACATTTTATGGGATTTAAAAGATTTAAAAATTTGTCAGGGTATTTTATTGAGGAATTTAAAAAATTTTTATGTTTTTTAAAAGATTTTGTAGAATTTACAAGGATTTCGAAGGTTTTCGTAAAATTTTAAAGACGAGACAACCTGCACGCGATTATTTTGTTTTCCTTCTTGAAACTTCAAGTCATTCAAAAGCCAATCAGGTTTGCAACAACAATAAATGCGAGATTTTCGAGACATTTCGTTACTCCAGACTTACGGTATATTATATTATTACAGTCAACCGGTTATTGCACCGTTGTTTATATCTGTAAATATAATATTATATATATAATGTATATTTAGGATACCTTAAGTATGCCTGTCTGTTGATTGTCTGCTGATTGTCTATACGCGTCAGTAAAAAAGAAACAATTTATGTAGAATAATTTGCTAGACTCATGAAAGTTTAATCAGTTTTTTATTTAGCATTCTTTTCCTCTTACTAATGAAGATCAGTCAGTGAGTCACTGAAATACTTCTTATGTGAATTGCAGATACTTTATTTTAATCAATTATTGTTTTATTTTGTAATTAACAACAATATATAAGCGGTTGAAAGTAAAAAGTGGATAAATCAATTTCGTTTGTAAAAGTAGGATAAAAATTCTTCAGAGTAAAAATGGGACAACATGAATTCTTAGAACAAAAAAGGATCAATAAGGAGAGCCAATCAGCGTTTGTATTGGCATTCCGTTTTTTTAAGAATATTTCCTCTATCATCAAACCCCAATTAGGAAACCTCTCTCTAAATCTGAATTAGTCAAATTAATTAATTTCACTGACTTCAAGAGATTTCAAGAAAATTAAAATAAATTCACGCGACTTCACGTGACTTCAGGTGACTTCAAGTGACTTCACTGACTTCAAAAGATTTCACTGACCTCAGGGGATTTCAAGAAAATTAAAATGAATTCACGCGACTTGAAGTGAATTCACGTGACTTGAAGTGAATTCATGTGACTTCAAGTGACTTCAAATGACTTCAGATATTTCAGAAGATTTCAGATATTTCAGGAGAATTCAGGAGATTTCAGTGCAAGTGTACACCTGATTTCACGAGTTGTCAACCCCTCAGAATTAGTGAAAAGTCGGTCACTATAATTTATTTTAGTGAAAATTTTTACTAATTATTAGTTGTATTTCATTATTTCATTTAGTAGTTTTGAACTTTTCACTAAAGTTTTAGTCATAAAATGACTAACAATTAGTAGAATTTTTCACTAAAGTAAATTAGTGACCGATTTTTCACTACTTCAAATTTAGAGAGGCTCCTGATAGCATCCTTTTTTATAGAACCCTCCGATTTGTGTCATTGAGTCCACTTTCGACTATCGCACGAAAGTCCCCAAAAAACTCTTGTCATCAAAAACCGCCAAACGTGAATCGACAACTTGCTTGATTATTAATATTCAGCCCGATGTCATGTCTGGCATTTAAAGCGTCAAGTGTCAGGTGTACCGGCTAGACACTTATAGCCGTGAATTCGCGAGTACGCAAATCACTAAGGGTACTCGTGCTTTGATGCGCATCGTTTTTTGTATCCGTATACGAATAAGGGATACAAAAAAACGACGGGCGTATACGCCCTCTCGCGCTCGTTCACTTTTTCCTCATCTCCTTTTGCGCGTATCTTCCTCCCTCAACCACTGTTGTTCCCTCGACTATCTCTCTTACCCCGACCATTACTCGTCATTGCAAACGGAGTTGGGGGTTGAAAGACAAGGTATAAGGTTCACAGGGTTGGGTACCTAAAACACTTAAAGTCCGCATAATTTTTACTATAATGTACCCCCTGTATTTTTAGTATTTTGATAATTTCACATTGTATAGAAATAGATAAAACAATAATATATTTTATAAGCTTCTGTGACTTGGTGCTTATAAAAATGAAATTTCCAACCAATCAAAAGCGTTTGGAAACATGCTGCCACCTAGAGGCACTTAATTCACATTTCGTGTCCCGCACCCCCAACGGATAAACATAAAATACCTATACATGCTGCACACGTGGCGTTATTTACACTCATAATTTTACTTTACTCATTAAACTCTATTCACATAATTTCCATAGATTTTGTTGCAAACTCCTTAGAACTCAAAAATCAATTTTCTAAAGCACCAACATTTTAAAAACTGATCGTTATTTATGTATTTTGCGAGTAAATATTCCAGCTACACGTACTTCACAACCCTGAAGGTTCCATAAGCTAGGTTTTCGGCGAGGGTGAAAGGGGGATAAATAGGGAGTGAATTGGGGGTAGGGATGTTTAAGAGATTTTGGACGAATGCATTGCGGGGGTCGCTACGACATTGGTTGCAACCTGTCTGCTTATAGTCTGGAGAGGAGGTGGTGGCGCGGGTTCTGGGGGTGAGGCAGTGGTGAAGGTGGAAAGCGGTAGGGGTTGGGGGTGGGTGATGGGGACTCCCGTCTAGACTAACCCCCGACCCACCCCGCGCAGACAAGCCAGCCAAACTGTTGGAGTGAACTGCACTCTGCTTCTACTACACTGTGTGCGCACCCCCCCATCCCACCCCCCCACCCCCTTCCCGCACTCCACATCCCCAAAACCCCATTCTATCCTCAAACCCATCCTATCCCGAACCCCATTCTACCCTCAACCTCATCCTACCTCAACCCATTGCACCCACCACCCATCCCTTTAAAGTTAAAATACTCTATCCTCTGGTACACTCTTCGTTCCAGCTCCCACGACCTTTCTCCTCGATCCCTGCACGACCCCTTCGTCGACTCCTTCAGATTTTATTATTACCATTTCTAGCAGACACCTCCTTTCACCATCTTTTTCTCTGTATCTGCCCTTCTTTCTCACCCGGCTCGTGGCTCTCGCGTACCTTATCTCTTTTATTTTCTCACCTCCCTTATGGTACCGGAATTTTATTCCGGTGAGTGCAGGAGTATAGCCCGAAATTGTTTTAAAGATAAATGCATCTGCGAGATTGTATTTGGTCAAATCCTTTCCAGGCGATGAGGTGTCTGACAGTCACTATGTGAGGGGTTGGAAGCTGAGCTCTTAGACCTTGGATGAAATTTAACCCCTCCATTTTACCATTTTGTGGAAAAGAAGCAATTTCTCAAATATAATTTGTGAATACACTCGGACGCCACTATATTGCAAACCGAGTTATTGCATTCTTAGAAATTGCGTCGGTCGCATATTTTGTTAAGGGGAAGTGAGGAGTCGAGAGAGAAGCTCGGAGAGAGGTGCCTCCCCCCCTGCCCCTCAGGCGCTGCGAGATTCGTAAATCTGTTGACACTAGCACAGCTTGTTCAAGTTTCGAAGGACTTCACTATTTACTGCTAATCGGATTAAAGGAACAATCGAGAGGTGCAATGTTATAAAGGCGTTCTTTAATTATAATTAAAGAACGCCTTTATAACAAATTATACCTACACTCGAACACCTAAGAGGTGCGTTCTTTAATTATAATTAAAGAACGCCTTTATAACAAATTATACCTACACTCGAACCCCTCAAATTTCACCATCTCAAATTTTACAACCCCTCAAATTTCACCAACATCTTTCTCACTAAACACGTGATATTACTGATTAGTTGTTATTGGCGCGCAGTAGTGATGGGACATCGAATGGAAAACATCGATGTTTCAAACATCGATACATCGAAAAAATAACATCGATGTGTAAAACATCGATATCGAAAGCAAAATGTCGATGTTTTTGATGTTTAGGCATCGATGTTAGTGATGGGTCATCGATGTTTTGCTTTCGATATCGATGTTTTACACACCGATGTTATCTTTTCGATGTATCGATGTTTGA